>JARUHE010317535.1:0-11627 GCA_031471125.1 Archaeomysis grebnitzkii | reverse complement strand
TCATTGTCTAACGCCGACGACAACGACGAGGACGACGAGGACGACGAGGACGACGACGACGACGACGACATCGGAAACGCTACGCCTATGTAGAGCTTCGCTACGCACGCTCGACAAAAATTATGGATTGTGTTAATACATGCATGTATTTCATTGTGAGTCTCCATATAAGTTGATTGATCAGGTTTAAATTAAAGGTAAATCTGATGTTTATCAGCACAACTAGCTAATATAGGTGAACATTAATTTGTAGTAGTATAGTGATGATATGTATAAACATTGAATTGAATAGGCAAATTCCTTGTTGTATTCCATATTGACTGTATCCATGACAAACTCTTTCTTGAAATATTAAAATTATGATGAAAAATGTTGATGAGTCTATTTATGTTTTACTATGTTAAAGGCTGCTGATAGGTCAAGTAAGGCAAGCAATGGTACGCGTGTGCTGTCACTGTTATTCAGAAGATCAGATGCTATCTTTATAACAATAGTTTCACAGTTAGCATATTGCTTGTATCCATAGTTGTGATTGTAATTTGCAGTTAGGTAGTTTATTGATGTGAGAAATAATCTGTAAAATTTCAGTTTTTTCCAAGGGTTTTGAAAGATATGGAAGTGTGTTTATTAGATGATAAATTTATAAATGTAAATACTTTCTATTTTTGATAATGTGAATAATCTGATCAGTTTTCTAATGATCTGGTAAAACACCTGTAGTTACAGATTATTATTATAGTTAGTGGTTTGGGAAGTCTTATTGGTAGTTTAACTTATCAATTTGAGAAGTTATGTTTCAGTTAATGAAGTAAATTTATTTAGATAACTTTTTATTACTGTTGTGTAACCAATTATATCATTGAGTTGTTCTTGATTTTTAGTTGTGGATGTTTTATCAACTAAAGCACTTGCTTTATTTATAAAAATTCTGAAATATTTTGCATAAATCATTTCTATTTTGGAATGAATAAGAAATGATTTGGTTGTCTTCAAATAGTTGAATAATCAGGGTAAATACTTTATTTTGATCAATTTTTGGGAAAAAAAATCACTCTGAGATGGTTATCGGTTGGCCCAGTTGGGTATTCAGATGGCTGTTTAGTTTAACCCTGTTTTCAAAGCATACCAGTCAAAACGTATGGCTGCAGTCCATTAAAATTGGAATTTATAAAATATAATAAGACCTGGTGAGATATAACAAATAGTGAACAATATACCAAAACGAATGACTTGTTAATAAGTGTTATTTGTTTTGGTAAAACCTTACAACGACTACTCTTTTAGACAAATTTTCACTAAAATGTTTTTTTTAGCAAAAATAACTTTTAGAAAATTTATAATATAGTGAAATATGTTCATTTAGAACAAAAATATTTAAATAAATGCAATATAAAAGTTTTTTATCAAATATATATCGAAATAATATGTCAGTCATTAAGCATTCACCAGCCTTGTAGTTTGCACAAGACTAGTCGAAACTCCAAGCGATTATCACAAATATATGAAACCACACAAACTTAAATTTCAGTACTTTTTCAATTGAAACTTTTTTCCCTGTGTTTTTCATATGTCTTCTTATTTATATATTTACAATTGGCACGTACAACAAAGTTACGTTAGGTTAGGTTACGTTAGGTGAGTTTCTGTCGTTTTATTTTGAATTTGAAAAAAATTATTCAAAATTTAAAAAAAAACTTTTTTAATTCGAAGTTTGGCACCTAATTTTAGGCAACCAACCTTCTAAAATGACTGCAGTTGGTTTTCCATCGTTCTTGAAGATGGAGTGTTGCAACTTCTCTCTGAGTGACTTTGCTAGAAAATATAGTGAAGACGACAAAATTTTCCAATTTTGTGTGGAACACAAGCTTTTTTGCTAGAGACCCTAGATTGTCCTAAATTTAATAAAAAAATGCACATTCCAATTCATTTCGGTGTTATAGATCAGTTACAAACGAACAACTCTACAAATTCCTTCTAGAAGCTTCTCGGCTTTATAACCCGGGATATTAATGAGGTCTGTTGTTTCATGCTTTGTTTATTACTTTGCATTTCTTTTTATTTGCTTCATAAATTGTTTTTATTTATTTTTATCAATGTTTTTATGTTAATTTGCCTTTTTTTCATTTATTTGTGACTATATTCATAAATGTAAATGTTTGACAAACATTTACATCATAACACGTGGACACCCAAGCTGCCGAGTGGTAAGTTCAAAATATACTATTGTCGTATAGAGGAGTAGTCGTCATAAAGTTTTATTTTTGTTTTTGTAGCCAGCATGCTTAACAAAATGAACAGCTAAATTTTACTTTAAATCTCTTATCAAATCTAGCAACTTTAACAAGAAAGTACTATCAATTTTGGGAGTTTTTTAGTACTTCAATGCAGTATGCCGAAAAATGATATTTTACTGCTATGCACCAGCAACCTAAATTTTGAAAAACTGCACCAGAAAATTATTTCTTAAAAACAATTGTAATTATTCTTTTTGCTACAAAATAAATATTATGCTATACATATTCACTTCTAGATTAATTTAATACAACAAGAAAGTGAAATATATAAATGAAAATTTAAGAAAATTGATGTGCACCAAAATGGTGCAAAAAAGGGCCAATGCCCAAAAGAGTTGCTAGAGAGATAGCTATTTCTCATGTGGTGCCGGTGCAAAAGGTTTTATTTTAATATAAAGTTAATTATTTGCTTCAAAAGTAATACCATGACATAAATAATTGCTTCTAGATTCATTTAACATAACAATATAGTATTTTACTAAAAATGCCAAAAATCTTAGTTGTTAGTTGTAGCTATTTTTATGGTGCAATTTTTTTTTTCATAAAATTATTGTTTCGCTTCTAAAATTAAAACCATGCTATACACATTTGCTTCTAAATTCATTTAATATAACAGGAAAGTAAAATCTTTAATTTAAAAAAAACTCTAAAATTTATGTGCACCAAAATGGTGCAAGAGTTGCTAGAGCTATTTCTCATGTGGTACCAGTGCAAAATGGTTTTATTTTAACTTAAAGTTAATTATTTGCTACAAAATTAATACCATGGCATACATAATTGTTACTAGATTTATTTAATATACCAATATAGTAACTTTAAAAAAAACATTTTCTCTAAAAATATCAAATCAAAAATGGTGTTACAAAGTGAGAAAACATCATTTTATCAGAAATTCACCTTAGATACTTTTCATGTGTAGTTCATTTCCAATCCATTGCATAAATAAAAAAAAATTGTTGAAAAATTTTTCAGAGTCCAACAATATCAAATCAAAAATGGTGTTACAAAGTGAGAAAACATCATTTTAGAAAAAAATTACCTTAAATCCTTTTCATGTGTATTTAATGTCCAATCCATTGATGCATAAATAAAAACAAAATATGAAAAAAAATTTTGTTGAAAATTTCCCCAGAGTTCCAAAATATCAAATTAAAAATGGTGTTACAAAGTGAGAAAACCTCATTTTAGAAAAAAAATCACTTTTGATACTTATGTGTACTTCATTTCCAATCCATTGATGGATAAATAAAAACAAAATATGAAAAAAAAATTTGTTAAAAATATTTTCCAAATTATTTTGATGAAAAAAAGTAGATAAAAAGTGAAAAAATCAAATAAAAATACATAGTAATATATTTAAACCAATAACTAAGCCTATATGAAAAGAAATAATAATAGTATAGATGATATATAAGCATTCAAGTCATTGTCTAACGCCGCCAACGACGACATCGGAAACGCTACGCCTATATAGAGCTTCGCTACGCACGCTCGACAAAAAGCAGTATAAACAGAAACTCACGACACTCGAGTACCTATCAGTATTTTGTCGTTAAATTATATGGTAACTAAACTTTTTCACACCCTACAATTAAAATTAACAATGTTTTCTTCACATTTTGCTCATTTTGTTAGTTCTATCTTATTTTTCATGTTATATCTTACATTTAAGTGTGTTTTAATCACATCTTGCTTCCTCTCTCACCATTTTTCATGTTATTTCATACGTTTAATTGTGTTTTTTTTTTCATTTTGATCGTTCGTTCTTAATTATTTTTATGTTATATCTTACGTTTAACCGTGTTTTCTTCTGATTTTGCGCGTTCTTTCTAAATTTGTATGTTATATCTTATGGTTAACCGTGTTTGCTTCTAATTTTGTGACATTATACCTTAGTGACGTCATTTTTTAAAATAAAACTTGACCTAAATAAACAAGTATTCAAGTAAACTTAAGCATTATCACGACCCACCAAACAAAACCTAACCTGACTTTGCTCCTCAAATGGTTTTCGGTGGCCAACAAACACCATTTAGGGAGCAAAGTCAGATTAGGTTTTGTTTGGTGGGTCACAGTAGTGCTAAAGTTTACTTAAATACTATTTTATTTAGCCTAAGTTCTATTTGAAATTATGACATCACTTAGGTTAGGTATGACGTCACAAAATTAGAGGCAAATGACATGAAAAATGGCGATAGACTAAGCAAAATGTGAATAAAACACGGTTAAACATAAGATATAACTTACAAATTAAGAGAGAACAAGCAAAATGAGAAGAAAACACGGTTAAACATAAGATATAACATAAACATTAAGAGAGAATGAGCAAAATGAGAAGAAAACACGGTTAAACGTAAGATAAAACATAAAAATTAAAAGAGATCGAGCAAAATGAGAAGAAAACACAGTTAAACGTAAGATATACAGGGCTGCACACCAATTTTTAGAGCATTCGGTAGTAATTCTTTTTAGGATTTAGTAGCAAAAAAAATCATATTCCAACAAATGTAGTAGCACTGGAGCACAAAACTTTGGATTGAAAAATAAATGTGTGAACCCACGGTTTGACCCTTAATTTCATATAATTAATTAAATTGTTTGAATAATTTATTTTTTGGTTAATTATAGTTTAATTTGATAACAAACAAACAAAAAGAAACATCCACCATTACTCATGTTTTCATATTTCAACAGTAAATAGATCAAAGTTCACTATTAATTAATTTAATTGCACGATTTATCATTAAATTTTAATTAAAATAGATTTAAATGTTCCATAATCTTAATTTATGTGACAAACCTTAACACTGAAGGTCGCAAACAAAAATTTTGTTATCATTCAATTCCTTATTTAAATCATTGAAACAATTTAATAAATCAAACAAAAATATGGTTTACCTATACATAAAAACACGTAGTCTTGGAATATGAAACGTTTTAAGCTGACAAACTCGTTTAACATTTAAAAATTATAAATCAAATAAAACACTTACCAAGTTTGTGCGACCGACCGACATTTGTAATGAAGTGATAATTGGTTTCTTCAACAGCCGACAGGTGGCGTAATGGTGAGAATTTTCGAAATCTTCTTCTTCTTGATGTTTGCACATCCCAAGAGTTATGTTTTTGCTCTGATCTGTTTATTTATATTTCATAAACACGCCATTATGTCAACGTTGATTTTAGCAGAAGAATTGTTCTTGCTGTTTAGTGACTTAGTGAAGGTAATTCATCCTTTCCGTGTATTATAACTTATATATATATCAAGTTTTTAAATAGGATAGGTTGTGATTAAGTATTTTTAAGGTATTTTTTAAATAATTGGAAACAGTAAATGCGCCAGGTTTCACAAAATTTAAGTGTAATTACACACTGAGCAAGTGGCATAGTTTTTGCAGACTTGCTAACCATATTTGAGGGTGTTTGGCATATTTTAGCTTGGCCATATCTCCGTTTGATAATTTTAATTTGTTGAAAATATTGAAAATAATATTGTCAATTTGACATAAAAATAATTAATTTAAATAAAATTTAGTTATGTGAATCAGTGTGCCTAAAGTTGTTTTTTGTTATCCTTTTTCACCAAAGAATTGTTTTAAAAGTGTATTTCAGTATTTCTGCAATAAAAACTGGTTAAATGTCAAAAATGAATATGCTCTTTCAAATGAAAAAATAGTTGGTTATTGGTTAATTTTACCAACATGCTTGCAATTTTTTCAATAGAGTTTTTAGCAAAAATAGCATTTATTAAATTTGTAATATGATGAAATATGTTCATTAAGCTACAAATTATTGAAATAGATGCAATATTAAAGTAATTATAGTATATTATATATTGCAAATCTAAATCTACATCTGCCAATATTTTTTTCAATGGTCCTCTTATTTGTATATTTACACTCTGTATGTACAACAAAGTTGGGTTAGGTGAGGTTCGGTAGTTTTTCCAAGACTTTAGAAAATGATTGTAGAAATCTTCATTTATAAGCAATTGATTCCATAACTTCCATTACAGTTAGAGCGATTCATTCCAGAATACAACGTTGTCGTATAATTGCGTGGGCATTGGTAAGTCTTACCAAATATCTTTTGGTAGTCTGATGTGTATTGTGAGCAAATAAACCAAAATTAGTGAATTTTAATGAAATTCAATACAAGTAATGCTAAAAATAGAGGGTATGAGGAGTTGCACAAATCAATCTTGCAAAGTTGTGATGATTTTCAAAAAAATAATTATAGATCTATTTTGTTTGATCAAAAAATGGTGAAACTTCACGACAGCTATTCTTTTATTATGACAACAAGATGTTAAACCAACGAACTTTCTTTTGAAATTTCTAGACAAACTACAAAACCTCGCCTAACTTTACCTAATCCCAGTGCATCAGAAGGGTCTTGAGAAGTTTTTGGAGAACATTTTTTGCTCAAAATCTTGTTACAATGTTTTTAACAATTTCATAAATTTTTGTATTTTTCATTAAAATCAGCTCTGCTGCACATTTTTCTAATGTATCCACACTGATATTAATATCCAGTTGAAAAATATTGAGTCTACACTATTGTTTTTCATTAAAAAAGAGAAACAACTTGAAAACTTTAAATTTAGAGAACATCTGATAGAATTTAGTTTTAGGAGAACGAAATTTTTTTTCCTCGTTTGACACACTGCCTAACGCAACTCGCTCGTAGGTGCAGACAATTTGCCAAAAAAGATAAATCGAATTAATTTTTCAAAATAGAACACTAAAGGATTAAATTTTGTGATAAATATATTTAAGGTAGATTGGTTTTCTTTTAGATTTACTTCTAAATAATATTTCATGAAAATTGACTGTCTAATAAGTGTATTAAACAATTAATAATGTATTGAACACTTACTTAACATTGAATTATCAAATTTATTTCATTCACCTGCTATGATAAAGGACTCCCTTTATCCAAACTTCTTGGACTCTCTGAATTAAAAAAAAACATTTGGCAAATTGGGTGCAGAGTGTAAATACATAAGATATTGTAAAAATTATTAAAGTAAAGAGATGTTTTAATAATCCATTGTCATAAAAAAAAGTTGTTGTTCACCCAAAAAATATTAATATTGGATATTTGCTCTAACTAATGAAGTAAATATTGTCTCAACAGGCTTGAAAGTCTATAGAGTATAGGACATACTGAAAACAAAATATATCTATCATTGAAAAAAATTGCGAGACCATTATTAAATTTGTATACATTTTATTTTATTTATTAATTATTTATTATTATTTATTAATTATTTACTATTATTTATTAATTATTTATTATTATTTATTAATTATTTATTATTATTTATTAATTATTTATTTTATTTATTAAATTTGTAAACATTTTCATGAACGATATTTTTTAATTTCAGGCCAAAAATTCGCACCCTGAACTGATGATTATTTCTTTCTAAATGTAAATTCCTTTAAAACGAAGAATAAAAAAGTTTCAATACCTGCCAGGTTATTATTTAAATTTTTCAAAAACATAAGTTTGTTTGAAAAGGTTTTTTAATCGAAGTTATTGAGAATGTAACATTCATTTTAATTTTATTTCAAGTAAATATTCCTGTAATAAAGGTTATTCAAAATCAATAGTTCTTTATTTCATTTTAAGTAAACATTGTTTTAAAATTAAAAATAAAACGGTTATAAACTCCATTTTTATTTTGGTCAACCCTGTAAGAACCGTAGTACTTTTAATAACTGTGATTATTTAAAAAATATAAATTTGGCTGAAAAGTTGTTTAAGATGTATGACTTATATTTTTGTGCTCTAAGTAAACATTCCTGTAAAATGAAAAATAAAAATTTTAACTTTCATATTTCCCAACTAAAAAAATATTATTTAAAAAAATTACATTTTATTAAACTTAAATTGTTGACAAATCTATTTTTATTTTGTTTGTCTCAAATTCTTTCATTCTTTCTCAGACTAATCATGGAACCAATCTTTGATGTGGAAGAAAATATCTGTTTCTATAATAAATTTGTATTCTATAATCTTGATCTATATTCTATAATAAATCTATATTCTATAATTTTGATCTATAATAAATCTGTATTCTATAATTTTGATCTATAATAAATCTGTATTCTATAATTTTGATCTATAATAAATCTATATTCTATAATGTTGATCTATAATAAATCTATATTCTATAATTTTGATCTATAATAAATCTATATTCTATAATCTTGATCTATAATAAGTGATAAGATTTAATTTGGAGATTTGTTTTGTTATTTGCCTTTCTTTTTTGTCGCCAAAACATTTTCTGTTTCTTAGGTTTAATTTAATCCTTTAATGCCTGAATTAGTTTTACCCTAAGGTCCACAATACAATGCAATTTTCATTGAAAATAACCCTACAACCGTCACTAGTTTGCCCCTACAGGCGTTAAAGGGTTAAGAAAAGGTAATCTATACTATCTTAAAAATAAATTAAGTAGTTTCATTCTTGAAAAAGATACATTTTTTCCCAAATTTGTCGCACAATATATCATCTTGTAGGCATGTGTACCAGGGTTCTATAAAAGGACTATTTTGGTTGTCTTAATCCAGTCCAATTTTGAGAAAATGTCCTCTAAAGAGTGTTTTTTTTGGAAAACTATCCTCTTTATAACGATTTTTAGGAAAAATTGTCGTCTAAATAGCATTTTTTTGAAAATTATCGGCATCCTCGCACAACCCAAAACAAGCTAACAAGGAGCCATGCATTGAAGGATGCTAATGAAGTCACCTGAACGTGCTCAAACCACATTTCAAGGAAGAGTTCTATTGCCTCACCACCAGTCCAAAGCTTTATTGCTGCTGCTAAGGACAGTGAACTTATGATTTAGTTAAATATCATGAAAAACTGTAGCTTTAGTCTGTTTTCGTGAAAGAAATACTGAAAAACCTTAAATTAGGCATTTCATATCACTATATGGATCAAAAATAGCACAAGTGAGGCAACTCGCATTTAAATAACAGAGCTTACCTCACTTGTGCTATTGTTGAGCCATATGTTATCAGCAATAGCACAAGTGAGATAACCTACATTTAAATAACATAGAGCTTACCTCACTTGTGCTATTGCTGATCCATATAATCTCGTGAGATTAAACATCAAAAAACCGGGGCTTGTACATTTGCAACTGATATGCTGACCGATATCACAAATTAAGAAGGCGAGAAAATCTCAGAAATGTTTTTCTGTTCATACTGACAACAAATGATATTCCTATTTGGAAATTATTCAAAAATCTAAATTTATGAAAAATAGGTATCGGCTCAAACAACACACTTGTAGTGGTGAAATTAAATTATTTGTCCAGCATTAGTACAAGATGACGTCATTATATTCCGTGTCATGTAATTGTTTTTTCAACAATGCCATCCTATAAAAGAGCATTGTGAAGATAAATAATTGTGAAACCTAAGAAATATGATAAATTTTTGAAAATATATAAGGTTCTCACAATATGCATGAATTCAAAATGGCTGCAACTCATGACAAGGAAGTGTCTTTGAATTGAACGAGTGTAAAAAACATTTAAGCAAATCGGTTGGTATTTCCATAAATTTGAAATGCTAATTAGCTTGCATACAAAATTCACCAATCAACAATTTGATTGTTTGAGATTTCAACGAGACTTAACATTTTGAATACCTTGCATAATTTCAACAATTTTGTAGTTATTATAAATCCATTAATTCTTGTTATGGTGTAACGTTTTAAAAAACACTTTCATAATAAAAAAAACTAATAGACATCTGCAAGATTGTTATGGATTAGTGCAAAAGGCCATTATTTTATTAACCGATTTCAATTTTTTTAAATGCTTATATAGTCGCGTCCTCAAATCAATTTAATTGGAAAAAATTGAGAAACATGACGTCACATTTGTAATTGGTTGTTCTCGTTGCAATTTTATTCTGTTTGTTTACATCCACAATATAAATAAAATTTATTTCTTTTCCTGTTTTGTCTTGCAAAACATATTAATTTTATGTTACATTTCAAATGAAAAGGTTTTTGTCGAACGTGCATAGCGAAGCTCTACATAGGCGTAGCAATTCCGATGTCGGCGTTAGACAATGACTTGAATGCTTATATATCATCTATACTATTATTATTTCTTCTCTTATAGGCTTAGTTATTGGTTTTAATATATTACTAGGTATTTTAATTTGATTGTATCACTTTTTATCTACATTTTTCATCAAATAAACTTGGAATTTTTTTTTCATATTCTTTTTATTTATGCTTCAATGGATTGGAAATATTTTTTGATTTAATGTTTTCTCACTTTGTAACTATTTTTGATTAGACATTTTTAGAGAATTCTTTCCTGAATGAAACGTCGCGAGACATTTGAACGGTCCGGTTCGTGGATTACTAGTCTTGGTTAAAGCCTTTATCAAGCTCATTGTAGTTTATTTAACTAGAATTGTCAAGGTTTCTTAATATACAAACTTTTTTAAGTTCAATGGAACTATGTTCATATTTGATGAAAGTTTTTTAGGACCGCCAATTTCTTGGGAAAGTTTTTGACCAAGCTCATTGTGAGTTTTGTTAGAAGTCGTATAACAAATTTTGTTTAATGATTTGCATTTTCAACCATATTCACTATTTTTTTTCAATTTATTTGATTGAACATTTTAGATTTTAATGTTGAAACACATGCAGCACACTACACTTACACATAAACAACAGACTTCCGTCAAGGATCAAAAGTATTTGACCCAGAACCTACCATAAACCTGTTAAAGGCTCTCCCCATCACATGCTAAGAATAAACCAAAGAAACTACTCCTCACAGCGCATTGGCCGGTTTACATAAATTACGTTTTTTGATGAAATTCAAAATAAATTTTGTATTCTCTCAGTTCATAATCTAGTCACGGGACTTGTAGCTTTTGAATGCACCAACAGGGATAAAATAAACTGAAAAAACGCATTTTTATATACCGCTCATTATCTGGAATTGTGATCCACTTTAAAAGAGCTATAAACCCATTTCTTTCAGAAAACATTTTTTTAACGCAAAAGTTTAAAGCATTTGGTTTGAAGAGTTGTTAAAGAAAATTCCATTTTGACCATCTAATCAAAGTTGTAGGTTATTTTTTTTTCAACTTAAACGTCACTTCGTGTTAAAAAGAATAAACGCTTGACCTTTCGATCATTTAGCCTGTATGTTCGTACATACGTCTATTGCTGCCATCCAATTCAAAAATCAACCCACGAGAGAGAGTAGTGTGAAAGCCGTATCAGGTTATCAAACTCAATGAATTCATCAAAACAAAGGGTTTATTTCGACAAAACTGA
>JARUHE010317524.1:0-11628 GCA_031471125.1 Archaeomysis grebnitzkii | reverse complement strand
AATTTTTTTTTAAGTTACTGAATGAATCGTCGCGAGACATTTGAACCGTCCGGTTCGTGGATTACTAGTTATTATTAATTATTTGTTCTAGGTCTAAATCTAAATGGTCGTGTCATTTATATGTTTGACAAACTAAGACTCTACTGGATGCAAAAATGTTCATTCGCTTCCCTTTTAATGTTTTATGGTGTGTGAGAAATCTAGAAGTTGATAACCTTAATTAATTTAAATTTTATTTTGCTTTTCATAACCGACATGAACATTAATTCGTACGTTTTTTACATTTGAAGCACATCGTGAGTATATATTGCTTAGGTTTTAATCCATTGTTATATTACCATGATCAGCAATTGTATGAAAGGTATAATGCGGAACATATGAATTGTCAATAGCACAAGTGAGGTAAGCTATTTGTTATTTGAATGTGGGTTACCTCACTTGTTATTATCGATCTATATAATTGAAAACGTTTCCAATACTAACTTCATGACAATAATAAATGTGTCAGTGAAGGGTTAGTGGTTGCTTAATTCCTTAAAAATGCATCCACAACATTTTTGAGTGAAACACCAAACTGGTTTTTGTTTTGTCCTGAAACGGCTTTTGTTCAAACAAGATCCACAACTCGCCAATCAGTGGTCGAATTTTCAAAATATATTCGAGAAAAAAAAAGATTTAAAACCATAGAAAATCCTGAAATATTTTGATTATTTTACATGCTTTTGTTTTGTTTCAATCGGTGTTAATATAACTGTTGTGGACATCATTAAAACAGTTCCCAATTGGATCGACAATAGCACAAGTGAGGCAGCACACGTTCAGATAACAAAGAGTTTACCTCACGTGTGCTATTGTCGATCCATTATTGAACTTGTAAAATTTGCACAAATTTTATAAATCTTAATTAATTCTTGTGTAAAAATTCAAATAAAATTCTTTTTTCGTAAAATAAATCAATGTCATTTGATGGTTGCTATTGTTATTAGGCTTTGGGTGAACAACGTAAGTCGCCTTCTCCACCAAACTTGATTTGATTTACAATCACTTTTCATTTAAATCACATTGTGTCAATGTGATTCAAATCAAGAAAAGTTTGGTCGAGAACGTGATAGAATTGCAATTCAACATTTGAAAATATTTCTGGTGATGTCTTCATCGTCTTGCCATTCAATGACCTGTCTTGAGTCTGGTGTTTGGTCGACGATGTCCAAACCAGTTTTTACAACTTTATTTATTTGTTTATTCATTTATTCATTTATTAGTCGCGCAAGTTTTTTTTTAAATAAATTTATTTGACATTACTTCAAAATTTAATTTCTACTTTTAAAATTGATTTTTTATGTCTTTAAAATGAAAATGTATTTGGAGTTGAGTAGCATGAATGTTTGAAGTTTGTGACGTAGTTGCATGTTTGAATGAGTCCAATGCACTTGCCATTAATGGTCAACTTAATTGTTTATTTAAAAGCACTGTTCATGTGACTGATGTTTGATTTTAAATTACAACAAATCTACTTTTGCTTTTTCATTCAATATTAGATAAGAGGGACGTGAGCATACATACAAACGTGCTGCTTCTTTTATTTGTTGATGCTTTGTAAGTCAATACAAAAGTGATTCTTTATTGTGGTTGCAGGTTTCGATATTTGTTTGTCTTATAATCCAGGACAATGCTGTAACACTTGCGTTGATTTCGCCAGTGTAACACGTTTGCTAGAATTATTTTCTGAATGTTGAATGAAACTTATTGTTATCTATTATTTGTGGCATCAAATAAATGAATGAATCAATCAATCAATCATTGTTTATCAACGATGAATTTTTAACCTGATTATATTTGATTGATTTCACGTTAACAAAAAAAAATATGGAAGCAGTACACTTGCGCTCGTCGACCGCAACCATTGGTAGCGTTCATACACTGGCCGACATGAAAACCTTTTTTCATCTTTCTCTTTTTTATCGTCTTTGGTGTGATTGTCGATTGTCTTGTTTACTGGCTCTGGCACAGACTTTTATTTTTGTTGCTTAGTTGATGGAATATAAAGGCCTGATCTCAACATACTTTTTTAAAATTCAATTCACTTGTTTTAATTCAATTGCGTCTTTTCTATGTGTTTGAAAATTGAATTCAAAACTTATCACAACGAGTTAAAAACACATGATTATTCGCCATAATTTCAGTACGTTTTAGTACTATACAAAAAATTCAATCAAATTTTGAATTTACCTCTACAAGTGTGTCCACTTCCTTAAATAAGGAGAACCACTATTTTGGTTTCACTTTTTCAAATTTCTCATGATTAAACTTATCCAGTACATATTTATAATAAATGATTTATTGTTTAAAACTAAAACAAAAACATTGTTTAACCGGTAGGCTATATAATAAACAATATCAGTTTTTTATTGATTTTTATAAATAGGGAGTCAACAATAATTTTTTTTCTCCAAGAAATAAAAACAAACTGCATCGTAGCTAACTTGCAAAGGTTGCTAAAAATGCAATAAATTTTCAGGTAAAAGTTCATTTTATTCTTGAAATCAGATTCTGGCAACATCTAGAAAAAATATTTAAATTTTTTTAAGCAGTTGTATCTTGGGCTATCAACCTTATTTTAGGATTTATAAACTTAATTCTTTGTAAATATTTCAGATAAAGAATCTTTCACACACACACACACACACACTTCTCATCAAGACTGAATCAAATTTGAATCTCTTTGCTAGCTAGGCTACTTTTTAGTTAAATTTTATCATTGTTATTTAAAACATTAGCCGATTTGGGATTTATAAAATCATTTCTTTGTAAATAATCCTGATAAATATAATTTATTATTCAATATAACAATTTTTTTATAAATACATTAATAAATATATTTATCAAAATAGGTGTAGCCTAGAATCTTATCATGATAGATCTTGGCTGTATGATGACATCTTATTTGTCATTTTTCTTTACCTATAATAGCCTAAATGTTAAAAGAAAAACAATTCTTTATCAATGTGGTACGATTTTCGTTGAATCAACGTAGAAGAGAAATACGGATGTGTTTCTAACCGGTCACGATACGATATGAAAACATTGATACAATTTGAATTAAAAAAGTGAATTTGAATTTTTAAAAAAGACGGTTGAGATCCTTCCTGAGCTTATACAGATTAATTAATTGCTATTTAACAAATATTCCTATCACAAAAAGATAAATGTTTTCACAAACAACAATTAAATTGTTAGATATTTCCAAAATGTTTGATTCATGGTTAGGTAAAAGCGGTCACGTGGTTGGTTAATTCTAAAAATAATTTGCTAGAGATTTCAGATCATTCACTTGTAGTCGTAAACTGAATCTATTGACACAGCACAACTAAGAAACTTCGATCAATGATAATTATGATACATTTCTTGAGTTAATCAACTAGCTAACACTGATGACATTGCAGTAACGTGCCTGCTTCGAATGTGTTGGTTGGTTTATCTGTTTAAAAACAAACCTACCATCCAGCCAACATATTCGAAGCAGTCACGTGAGCATGACGTCACCAGTGTCAGCTTGTTGATTGGCTGAAGAAATTTATCATTAGCATTGATTGACGTTTCTTTTTAGTTGCTCTGCGCTATTGACACAATTCAATGGACAATTTTTTGTTCTCCTCCATTTCGTAGAAAGTGAGTAACACTCAACTAGTGGAAAAATTTCTACTTCTAAATATATTCAATTCTGTACAACATATTTTATGGGTAGTTGTTAATTGTTATGGATTCTAGTTAAGATTTAACTACTAGTCAACTTTTAGATGGTTTTAGTTTGATCTGTTTTAACCTTATATATTTATTCAAAAATAATTTATGTTGAGTATAATTTTTCTTGGTTTTATGATATACATTTAAATAACATTTTTGTTGATCAACTAAATATTTGTTTTATTTTATTTTTCAGGTATGTGAAGATTCAACTTGAAATATTTGCGGTTCTTCATTATTTTGTAAGCTTAAACTTCCCAATAATTTTTTTATCAAAATGGTTCAGTTACATTGTAAAATTTTGTATTTACATGTTCTTGCCTCATTAAATCCAAATTTTAATTCTATAATTAGCTTGTTTGAAAATATTGTCTTTATATTGTGACAAAACACCATTTATTTAATTTTATTGTCACCGCCCATTGAAATGAATTAAAATTAATTAACCCGTTTGTAAATTTAGATAAAATATATATTCCAAGTTTGTAAATTAAGTGAATGGCTAAGATGAATACATGCCATTATTGTCGAGCGAGTGAAACGAAGTTAAGACATAGGTGTTACTTTTCCGTCGTCGTCGTCCGGACATTCAACAAAAGGTTCAAGTTTTTTATTTTGTTATAACTTGTTCGTTTTTTTTTTTTTAGTATTTTTGCATCAAATTTTCAGATCTGAACAATCAATATGATTAAAATATAATGCAATGGAATTATTTTTATATAATTTCATTTTTTTTGTTATTTAATATTTTACATTTAAAAAAATATTTTTTTGCTTCAAATTTTCAGAATTTAACAAAAAGTATGCATGTATAAATACAATGTAATAGAATCTAAAAAAAATTATTTTTTTTTGTTATTGTTGATTTTATTTTTAAAATTTAAAAAAATTTGACAATTCTATATTAAATAAATAATCGCTCGACATTTAAGCCGCCTAGCGGTTTAGGCATAACTAGTTTTTCATTAGGTATTGCTATTAGAAATTACCATGTGAAGAACTTATTCAACAACATGTTGATTTAGTTGTCAGTACATTGAAATCTCTGGACTTAATTAGTTCGTTTAATTTATCTTCATATAATAAAAGTCCTTTATAATTTAGGTTAATACAATAAAAGTCAATTATAATTTAGGTTAAAATGTTACAAATCATTTATAATTTAGGTTAATGTAATACAAGTTATTTAAAATGAAGCAAATTAACTTCAAGTTCTCTCCACTTCAAACTGTGTGATGTAATTTGATTTGATTATCTGTTCTGCTTAACACTTTAACCGTTTTTTTGTAACATTGGTGATCCATAATTATAATGGCTTACTCCGTCTCGTGCACAGCTGTGAAAAAAATTGAATTGGTTGTTTTTTTGATTACTTATACAAATAATTACTTAACAGTATAAAGTAATTGAGAACAAAACCAACTTGATTTTTCATCTGTGTGATATCGATCAAATGGGTTGTCCTGGCACAGTCAGAACATTATCCTCTCGGCATATATAATTATTTATCATTGGTTTATAATTGATTATTATTCATAAATATGTGCAATGTTCAAAATGCTTTCAAGGGATGTGAAGATGGAAATGTTAAATGCGGTGTAAGTTTATTTCATTGTATGGTTATCCGTGCGGCAATATTGTTGATGGATCTACATGTGTGTGACTGAAAGAATAATTAAAATAAAGTTATCTAATGTTATCATTTGAAATCATTTCCAAATATGAATGAAGCGATGTATTGAATGATAAAATTATATTTAACAAAATTTCTAAAGAGATCTGACTAACCATTTTGCTTCGATGTTGTCGTACGCGCTTTAAATTATACGTCTATTGCTATGATTGTTACCAATCATGTAAAAGCAATAAAATAATTGAAACTAATTTTATTGCCCTTTGTTGTGTGTTTAAATCTTGTTGTTCAAAGACGACAAATTACATTTAATTGCGCAAAAACTTAATTGTTTGAGACAAAATTATGTGTGATCTGTTGTATTTAATTTAACAATTAGAACGTCAATACATTCATACCAATCCAGTGATACTGTGTTCTTATAGCAAGCGTTTTATTGAAAATGAAGTTTCAAATAAAAACTTTTTTAAATGAAAAATTAATGTCCACACAATTTTTTTCATAAAAGCCCTTATTTTAGTCATTCATATATCACTTGGCTGTTTTTAATGTACACTTCACAACTGTTCAATGAGAAATGATAACGGTTTACCGACAAGCAAAAACTTTAATATTTTGTATATAACTACTACGCCGATGACAGACGAAGACGACGGAAACGTAACACCTTAATAGAGCTTCGCCTCGGGCACGCTCGACAAAAAGTGATTGTAGATGTCTTTCTAGCGATATGCATACGTTGAAGCTCCAAGGCATTTACTCCTATATATATTGTGTCTCATAAATAATAAACAATATTCACAAGTTTTAAGAACAATTTTTTCATTTTGACAATGTTGAAATTTCATTTGATTATATTTCTCCATTGTTTTGTTGTCCCAAGATCTATGACTGACCCAAATTGAAGTAGTTGAATGACAAAGTATTGAGGACAATTGTCTTTTGTGTGTACCGGTTTTCAAGGATGAAACGAGCCTTCAATTAATATAAATCAAGTACTGTCAACAACCGTCTAATTTATTCGGCTGATGTATTCTTGAGGTGCCAACTGGCGAGTGTCTTCACCGGATACCATTGCAATTAGTATTGGTTATTTAAGACTTTGGCGAAATACATCCAGTTTGTGAATATATTTTACGAGCTGGAAATTGTTATTACTGTTGTTTAATTATAGTCATAAAAATATTTTAGCGTCCGCCGCCAATTTCATTGCAGTGGCGATGCCTATTTTCATCTCTAGGGATCACCTTTCAACATCCTCGACTCACCTTAATGTTTTGAACATTTCCTTCGTATCGAATGTCTGAATGTTTGGTATTCGAAGCATTAAGTTTAATAAGATTTTAATTTCAGTGGACATTTTCTCGAATATTTCAATCTTACTGATTATTCTCGTCGAATTCTTCCTCATGAAGATCTTCATAGCAATTGATTTATGCTTATAAGAAACATGACCAAGTGATTGTGCTAACATTAATTACAATCAATAAAGAATAAGATTAACGAAAAGTTCTATATTTCGACATGTTTAATCTTAATGAATGTGTGGCTTAGCGAATAACATTTCGACTTCGTTTTAGTTATTTGTGTAAAACTATCGAATTTTTGATGGAAAAGTGTAAAAAGTATTTTATTGCCATAGTTAACATTTGTGTGCGCTTTGACACATGCATGTCCTGTTCGTGTGATGCGTTTTCATTCACTGGTACGAAACAAACCAGTGAATGGTTTTCACAACTGACTTTGAAAAATGCATTCATTGGTGTTTGTTTGAATTGTAAGAAAATATGATTTATACATTGCTGGTTTATTTAATCTAGATTTGAATAAAATATGATTTATACATTGCTGGTTTATTTAATCTAGATTTAAATAAAATATGATTTATACATTGCTGGTTTATTTAATCTAGATTTAAATAAAGGAATGTCGAGGATAAACATTGAACATCCAAGGCATCTAAGACGGAGGATGTTCCTCCAACAATAATGTCTCTGTTCAAATGTGATTAGTCATTGTCGAGAAGTACTTAACTTACATGCGTTATGTCTGTTTGTTTGTTTGTTTGTTACACATGAAAGTTACGTTGTGTGTGAAACAAAAATGTTTTCGCGTCGTTTAGTCTAAATAAAAAACTATTTTACATACGAGTGAAGCTCGATTGTTTTTCGACTTTCAATAATTATGAAATCCTTCAGTTATGATTGTTTCGCGACATTTTGATTAATATTTATTAGGTATCCATCCTACGGATACCATATTACAATATACACATTACATACATATTACATGCGTGCGTCCGTCCGTTGTCGTCGTCTCGCGTTCACAATTTATGTAAAGGTAAATGTTAAAGTTTTTCATTTTTTATTGAACAAAGTTTATAGATAATGAACTGAATAATAACTTTGCCTAAACAAATAATCTATATATGAATAAGAAAATATTTTGCTATTTTCTATAAGAAGTGAAGACAAATGTTTTTTCTTCAATTCACAGTTTTTTTGTGGGTTCAATTAATCTGTAATCTAGGTTTTTGTCTTTTACTGAAACAATTTGTTACACATTTTTTGAATTACATTGATTTGAATTAATATTTATTTGTTTTTATTTTTCATCAGTTTATTCTATAAATAAAAACTTTAAAAGTATTCATACAAATTCAAAGTTAGATCATTTCAGAGTAATTTCAAATAAAAGCCATTTATTTTTCACAACTTTTAATGACTTTTTTATGTATGTTTAATCACATGTCATTTGTTTAAATATAAACATTAAATAATCCTGAAGACCACTTCGCTAAATATACACGCCAGTTCAGTTAATAATTGTCGGGTCGCCATATAAGGCAAAAGTGGATTGGTTGCAAAACAATAGATTCTTCATGAGAGGAGAGGATAATGGGATGCTGCACGGCTGTGTGTGTGCGTGTCACTGTTCAACATTAGAATGCCTCGCTAATTATTCTCGTAAGGTCTGAAATGCAATGGAGTTTACATTAAAAAACGTATTAAATGTCGCTGCTCGTCCGAATAGACATTGAGGTTTAATCTAATGGTTAACCCGTTGTACTTTGTGGTATATTTTCTTACAAATTCAGACTTGGCACGAGATAGGTGCAAAAGTTGAATGCGTATTTATGACTAATACGAAATATCTCGTTATTTAAACTGTTATAGGGTAATTTTTGTTCTCTATCTCTCTCATTTTTTTCATATAACAAGTTATTATTTTGAGTTGGAATTAACTTTTATATTTTCATTTAATTAAATACACATAGATCCAAATTGTAAATAACCTTCATTAAATGTTAACCATTGTATTAATATAACTCCCCTTGTGAACATGCTACATGACTCTAGCGAAACCAGTTAAGGAATGCATGTAGACAATGAAGGACTTAAATTTCTCGATCGTTGAAGTTAGGGATCATTCAAATGATAAGTATGCAAGCAATTTGCCAAGCATCTCTTGATCACCATTAGTCTATTGCGTTAAACAAAATAAATCATAACCGTGATAATTCACTTGGTGGGCATTAATGTAAAGGACATTTTCAACTACTGCCATCAGCCGTCCATGGTTCGCTCTTCAAACCACGTGAACGATGGTACAGATGGAGAAGGCTCCATTATTCATGTGGTTTGAAGAGCGAACCCTGGACGGCTGAGGGCGTTGGTTGAAAATCTCCTTCACATTAATGCCCACAAAATCAGAATACATAAATATACTTTAACAAAAGTTTTTTTGTGTATGTGAAATCATTGAAAATTAATCGTATGCATGGCGAATAAATATTTTCTTGAATTGCTCAACTGACACATTACAATTCAATATATAACATTTGAACCAAGTACCCGACAATGATAGAATCTGAACTTCTAGTTTTATTAGCACAAATGAGGTAACCCACATTCAAATAACATAGTTTACCTCACTTGTACTATTGTCAATCCATATAAACGTCATTAAATGCTTTAACGGTTTGGATCCTTTGTTGACAGTTGAAAAAATGTTTGAAGTAAAATATCCAAAACTTGAGTTTTGTGGAAATATTTTTGAGGTTTTTATGAAGAGTTATTATGGATCGTTAACAATTTGTTTCACTTCAGAATAATTGAACGAGAGTTCTTACAAATATTTGTTTGAAATCTTCAATTTATATTTTATTTTATGTTTAATTAAATTTATTTTCTTGTAAATACTTATTTATATTCTTGTAAACATTTATTTATTTATAATTATAATTGTTGTTATGATTATAACATAATATAATGCTAATTATAATTATATTCACATACATGCAACAAAAATTTTGTGAATAAACGAATAAAAAATAATAAATTACTTTTAAATTAATTTATTGTTTAATTTTTTATAAATTCTTGCAAATTATTGGTTTGTGAAAGTTATTTCTATTTTGATAACTTTGAATTAAACCCCAAAATTACTTTTTTCATTTAATAATAATATCTGGGGCTTTTATATAGTGAGTCTGATCTTTGCCCCGCTTCACATATCGACCTTAATATTACTACCCACATCAAGTGATGTACCCTAAAGATATGCAGTCGATATATGGCGCGTCCTCCAAGCCGGAGTAAGCTTAGCATATTTACCAATAATACTAGGAATTAACTGACCGCCAACAAATATGTCAGGATCGAATGAATTCAATATATGCGCAACAAATAAAATAATCAACCGACTACATTTAGGCTTAAGTGTGTCGATAACAAACCTGTTCTAATTGAAATGTTTAAATAGATAAAATAAAATTCGAATCGAAAGGTCAAAACAGAATTGCAAAATTGTGGTCTATTGAGCAGAGCAGATCAATTCTATAATTAGAATCATTATTAATTATTCATTCAAAGCTCGCCGTTCTGCCCTGTTAATTCTCACCGATTGCCTGTCCTTTGCTTTGTTTAAACATTCGTTATTGTTATTATTGTATTTTTCATTTGTATTATTGTTATTATTATAATTAACATAATCATCATTATTATTATTAATATCATTAGCATTATTGTTATTAATAGTGTTATTATTATTATTATTATTATTATTATTATTATTATTATTATTATTATTAATATCATTATTAGCATTCTCGTTATTAATAGTGTTATTATTATTATTAGCATTATTTTATTTTTATTGTTATTACTATTATTATTAGCATTATTGTTATTATTGTTATAAGCATTATTGTGATTATTATTGTTGTTGTCGTTATTGGCATTGCTATAATTATTAATAAGATTATTGTATTTTAGCATTATTGTTTGTTGTTATTATTATTATTAGCATTATTGTTAGTGTTGTTATTGGCATTGTTATTATTATTGGATATTATTATAATTGCTATTAGCATTATTATTGTTGTTATAATTAGCAGTGTTATTATTATTATCATTGCTGTTGTTTGGTGAACAAGTTATTAGAATAATTTTTACAAATGCTCAAACGTTGAAGTGGCGTCGATCACATTAACTGGATAGGCAATAGCACAAATGAGACGACCAACATTCATGCTTTTGATGTCTAAAGATAGTCAAATTGACTAACCTTTGTTAACAGTGCACACTTTTTTGTTTATTCAATCAGCTTGCTTGTGATTCAATTAAAATTGTCTCTTATTGTCACAATGTGATACGATTTTGATTGAATCAACAAAAAATTATGCACAAAAGTTGGACAATTTGATTGTCAATTTTGACTATCTTAGATGTAAAAAGTTAGTCAAGTATTTTCAGTGTTTGAATGAAATTCCTTGGCCAAAATTGTTATCGTCTGACTTGCAGCCAATTGACCTTTTCATCATTGACATCATTTACATTGACATTGCTCATGGCAGTGACCCTGTGAGTGCCACATCAAGTGCCAATTGCCGTGAAGGTGGATAGCAACAATGGCACCAATTATATTGGGTACAGCCAATACGTCATCCAGTGAATTTAGATGAACTAATTTATTGCTTTTGTTTAATAAGAAATTCGATTAGTTACTTCAAAAATGATCATACATCAGCAACAATATTAGTTGTTCAGAACCAATTTAATTGAAAAAGAATAGTCACTTCAAATGGTTTTTGAAGTAAAGTACCCAATGTTCATATTATATTTATTATCGAGCGTTTCGTTAGGAAAAAGCTCTATATAGGTTTTAATTTTCCGTCGTCGTCGTCGTCGTCGTCTGCACATGAAAATCAATTAGTGTTAAACAACTTTATTTTAAGAGTTACAGAGAAC
>JARUHE010317513.1:0-11629 GCA_031471125.1 Archaeomysis grebnitzkii | reverse complement strand
ATGATACCAAATATTAAACTTTTGCATGAAGTTGAAGTGAAAAGTGAAAATCAATAGGGCCGGGAACCCCACTATTTATAATACGCGTATGAAACCTATTAGTGTGTTTAACAAATGGTTATCATACCGTGTTAATTGTGTCGTATTATCTTGTTGTACACGATAAATATTATTATTATTATAATTATTATTACCTTCTCTATTCATGATATGTTTCACTTTAATAAACAAAATAATTGTATTGTTCTAACGATATAAAATTTCAATTTTATGTTTAAACAACTTTAAATGCAATTTGAGAATGGATTTCATTTTGGACCAGATTGTGAAGCTATTATTTTAATTGTTTCATTTAATTATTTTATTTTCAATAGTTTTCATTTTAACAAAAATCGATTTCATTTTTTTATTTAAGAAACAATATTTAATTTTTTTATTTTATTGTCCGATAAATTATGTTTCTAATATGTGAGAATTAGTTAGGTAAGCGATTCATATTTTCAACACGGTTTGCATGTACTATCACCAAATAAATAAAAGTACCCTTCAATTATAAATGTGTGCGAAAATGTTTCGTATTATTTTGTTGGCTATTTTACGAAATTAAAAAATCATATTTTCTTTATATCATATAACAATACATTTTAAATAAACACTGTATAGCCAATTATCGAAAAAGCGGCCACAATTACTATTTTAGCCAGTTCAGTGTTTAGTTCATTTAGTTATACAACAACATCAGTATTATCTTTGTATGTCATTCCTTTCAATCACCTTTATGGTGAAGCGTGTTTATATAACATATTGAAATATTTAAAGTAGACATTTATACATAAAAAGTTGCTAATATATAATTCATGAGAAGGTCAAGTTTGTAAAAAACTGTAATTATTTATTATGTATTTCAAAATACATATTGATGGGAGGAGCTTGTCGATAAAATTATTAGCAGAGCTGTCAGTGGATTTAGCCCCATCGTCAAGAACCAATGTTAATTAACATAAGTTCATCGTGAATGCAAAACGTTTGAGTGTGTTATAAGATTGTATTCACTTTCGTGCCTGAGCATAAATTTAATATTTTGCAAATCAAGGTAAGGTAACGGCGTGTTTTCGCAACGTGTGGGGGTTCTAACTAAAAAAATTCAGCTAGATAATTGTCTGCAGCTTTGGTGAAAACTGCACATATCTGTTCAAAACTGCGTTCGTCAACTGCAACCTTTGATTTATCGAAGCTTAATACCAAACCATAGGTTAATACAAAATACAAATAAAAACGTGGTAAAAACTGAAAATGTTTCACTCTACAATTTGTTTTTCTTCTTCTTACAAAAACAATATACGGTGTACATACACGCATATGACAAGTTACCATACACATCTTACAACTGGTAACAATGCAGTGTATTTAATATATATAATATATACTCTATCTGCACTAAACAAACTTGACTAACTGTTTATGGCTAAGATAGTACCAATGTGATACGATTTTGATCGAATCATGAAACAAGTTGATTGAATCAACAAAATAGTGTGCATTATTGTCAAAGGCTAGTCAATTTGATGAGGTCAATTTTGACTATCTTATATATACATAACAAGTTCGTCAAGTGTTCTCAACGTGATAGTTGGAGAACATTTCCAACCCATGCATCAAACTAAACTTATCGGCAGACAACCAACCATACAACCGTAAAAATATAACAATGATATTTTTTTAGAAATTCCCTAGATATGTTTCTAAAGTGTGATCTTGAAACATTGATTAATTATTTTAGACCAAAAAAAAGCAAATAAGAGCCACACTTGTTGTTAATAATTTCATAAATGTAGTTATTATTATGATTAATGTCACTATTACATTTATAATTAGAATAATATTTTTAGTTTATATTATAATTTGAATAAATATTATACCGTCATTATTAATAATAACTTTTAGAGTTATAATGAATATTATATTGTCATTATCGGTTCAAGTTTAAAACCAAATTGAACATTTGATCAATTCATCTTTCTAGTCTAATTAATTAATTAATGTGAATTAAATAACTTCTCGCTTTCTAATATTTTCATAATTAACAATTTTTATTTTTATTTTGTGGTTCGTTAATTTAAAATTTCAACATTGAATTAGAACATCACATCGTAGTAATAATAATGAAATAATATCGAACAATGATAACTAACACACTAATAAAAAAAACAATGGTAAAAGCTAGGTTTATTTCATAAAACAAATTGCTGGGTGTTCGAAATACTTACAAAGCTTACATAAAAACATAGAAAACAAACTATAACCGTATAATTAATACTGGTTAACACAGTGTATAAGATAATCAAGACACAAACAAAAATAACATATACACTTTAACTGTTTTTTCTAGCAGAGGTGATACATAATTATAATTGCTTACTCCGTATTATGTAACACCAGTGATACAACTATATTGACGACATCAATTAACTTGCTTTGTAACACTGGCATTACATAAGACGGAGTAAACAATTAAATTATGTATGACATGTGTTACAAAAAACTGTTAAAGTATTAATAATAAGAAAAATGACAAAACCATATCATTAATATTGGTTAACACAGTCTATAAGATAATCAAGACACAAACACAAATCATTATTTACTTCTTTTTTAATGTTTGCTGCTTATCCCGTCTTATATAACACCAGCGATACAAATATATTTAATACATCAATTAACTTATTTTGTATCACTAGTGTTATATAAGACGAATAATGCAATTATAGTTGTGTATCACATATATTACAAAAAAGAGTTAAAGTGTTAATAATAAGAAACGTAATACTATTCAATGTAATAATGAAAATACATTTTCTTTCACTAAAATCAAATGTTTAAATAAAGAAAGATACACATGGCCGGAAATGGTAAAATACGTTTTCATTTTCAAGAAATTTCATAAAAGCAAATGCAAGGACTTGTGTTAGGTGGTAACCATCCACTTGGCTTATTTTTAATCAATTTATATATAATTTAACGTTAATTCTCAAAATTAGTATACATCTATTATTATTTTTATGTTTTCTATATTATTGTATGATTTTCTATTTATTACTATTTATTAACATTTTTCCTAAACTCAATATATGTATATATTCTAAATTAACCATATTTATATTTTGTGAAAAACTTAGTAACTCTAAATGGAACAAAATTATTATACTGGAACGAATTACAAATGTCGCCTAAAGACATGAAACCTTGTTGCAGATGCATAGTCCCTGAACTGTCCAACATAGATACAATGGAAAGAATTTTTATGGCGGAAATACAGCTAAAAAACACATTAGGGAGGATCGACGATTTTAACTGAGAAAATAAAAACCTAAAATACTAATTGGCAACTCATTTTATCTTTGTAATACAACAGAAGTTGGAATTTATATGTAACGGCCCTAGGTCAAGATTTAAAAATATATTAATTAATCTAAATGTGCTGACAAAATGATTCTAAATGTTTATGTTCTTGATTATAATTAACAAAATATAAATTGTAGGCATGCATCCGGTTGTACCAAGCAATCGTTCACTTCCTGTGAACGAAAATATAAAGGGTGACACACCCATGCTCTGTGGTTGTTTTTATTCAAACTTGATACCGCATAAACCGAAAAAATATCTCAGTTTTAAATTCCAAATTGCTGAGGCAAATATTTATTCGCTCATAAATGCGTCTATTGAATTGTGGGTTATCACACTCACGGCCAGAAGTTATTGTGGATTATAATACTAATTTTAATCTCCAGCCCTCATTAACTAACATTTAAAACCCGTGTAACTAAGTTCAATATCAGAGAGTGTTGTTATCAAATTGGAACCTGATTATTAAATTATCATCAACTAACACTCAAATTCGTTTTACTTTAAATTGTATATTATAAAACAAAATACGGTATAAATCTCTCATAAATAAACCCTCAACTTGTCCTTCTCTTGTGTGTCCTCGTTGGCTCTAATAATGTGTGATCGAGCTAAGGCTCCTAGTGACTATCAGTTATCAAATATTATATTTTCTATGTGAGAGCTCAGGTTTTCTCACAACTTGCATGAGAACCAATGTAAACATATAATAAATGCAAATTTGTTTACAAAACTTGAACATCATAAATATGCATATAAATTAATTAGCAAGCATTAAAAATAATAACTGCATCTAAAAATGTAATTAATAAAAAAATAATAATAACATAAGAACATCTTATGTTACAACAATTCATAAATGCATTGACACAACAATAGAATACACGAAACAATAAAAATAAAAGCAATAATATATTAATTTTATGTTCAAAAGGAACAATTACTACTAATAATAGACAAGTTACATTAACAGCCAAAACAATAAACATTATAACGAGTGTAATAACAATAATAAACGACAGAATGATGTAAATTGTTTATTGTTTCCAATTGTTTCAAATGGACTAAACAGTGAAACAATTGTATGCAATGAGATTGTTTTCCTAATCTATGTTTTGTGTGTCTACCGACTGTAAACAAACGTACACATGTATGTACATATTTGTATGTTACGTGGGCGTAAATAAGTAAGATTTATGTCAACAATAGGTTTGCTATTGCATTGTGTGAATCTTCAAACGTTTCGTTTTCTTATGTTAGTGACACTTAGCTAGTTTATACAATGGTTATAATCTGCTAATAATTATAAACTGTTACACAACAGGTAAAGCTATTGTATATGCGTATTTAACCTAATTATTCAGATAATATTACACTAATAGTTCACAAAATAACATGATATAAATACTCAAAGCTTTCAAGATTACTAATTAGTTGTTGATAATGACAATTCTAATGGTACTGATTATGGGAATAGTAATGATGATGATAATGATGATGATAATGATGGTTATAATGATGGTGATAATGGTGACGATGATAATGGTGATAATGGTTATTATGATGATAGTGATAAGATGACAACGTTGGTAATAATATTTAATTTACTTCGGTAATATCCAATAAAATTATATATTTTCAAAGGCGTTAAAGTGTTGATCATAAAGTAGAGAAAACAAATCCAATGCAAAACATAACATTTATGAAATCAACCAAACGTCATTCTAATTTCGTAAACATATAAAGCATAAACAACCGAATCATAATTAAGGAAATACGAATAAAAATGTACCTAAAAAAAATTGGGAAGGTAAAAAACGAACTTCATTAAGCAAAATGAAAGTGAAAGGAAATTAAATAAACCGTCTGAGTAAAAATATCTAAATATGGAATAATTCCATCAATGCTAAATATAATTCGAAAATCGACGAACAATTTGGATGTTGTGGAAAAATGGTGGAAAAAACGAGCAAATGTTGTATTCAATCAGACCGAAGAAAAATCAGAAATAAAAACATGGCCGTCACAAAACTCGTCTTGTCTAATTTCCGGGGAAATCGACTGTTTTTCCCGCTTTTTCGACTCCAGTTTACCTTTGAGCCAATTTTTCCCGCGTTTTTGGTTGTTTATAATTGGTTGCTTACAAATGGAGGCTTGTCATTGGTCAATCTTATTGCAGGTGTCTCTGCTTACCTGCATATGCTGAACGATTTCGTTTTGCTTAAGGATGTTGTTTATTTTTCATTAATTTTCAAATTAATTTAAACTTAAAATATGTTTAAGGATAGTTATACCTAATTAATTTATATTATATTATATGTATTTAAGTTTTTACAAAATTTGACATATTTACAATTATATTTAAAGTGTTTTATTTTACTTAGGTTCCCAGTAACCATTGTAAACAACTTTCGATTTGTTAGTTAAGCAATTAAAAATAAAAATAAAATAATTTAGATTTTTAATTGTTAATTTATGCAATAATTATTTTGCGGAATCCATTTCGCATATTTCGTCTTCGAGAAATAGCAAATATCAGAATCTTCTAATGAAGTTATCCATCTTAGAAGCTAGCACAACCGACGTTACTTGGACCAAATCTTAAACAAATGTCAACATGAAATCTTTTTAAGTTATTGAAAATAAATTTTAAATTTATAATATGTAGTTAAAGGTATATACAATTTTTAGGAAATATGAAAACATAAACAACATAAAAAAACATTTAGTATATTATTTTTATTATTAGTTATCCTTCGTAAGGATTAATGCATACATCTGAGTCTTTAAGTTTTTTATTGTTACATGTATTCTTGAAGTAAAAAAAACTATATTGATTTATCAATAAAAGTTGTTTGAAAAACATAATAAACTAATAAAATACTTACGTACAAATAAAATATAATAACTAATTATTTAAAATTGCTACAAAGTAAATATTAATTGTAGAATTATAAATAAAGTAATACATGCATTTTATATATATTAATTAAATTTCATAATTAATTATGTTGAACCATAGACACATTTAAATATATATATTGAAATTATTAGTTTATACATTATTTACACATATTTTTATAAGACTTCATATGGAGGGGAACAATTATTGTAACTAGTGTGCTGATACCAAACATTGTGAAAGGTAAATGGTCCATGAAACCATACCATGATTGTGCATGGTAAATCATTGGTATCCATATCACTAGTTCGGTAAAGTCAATAAGGTATTGAAATCACATTCTAGCCTTACACATTTTGGTATTTCATATTTGTTTCTCTTACCATCAAGAAAAACATTATTTTTGAATATAGTAAATCATCATCGTCATCGCTATAAATAAAAACGCAACACTCACCATACACATAATCAAATAAAATAATAACCCACTTTCAATTGTGAAACATTTTAAGGATTTTAAGGAAATATTAAATTAAAAATACAAATATTTTAACATATATTTCCGTGTCTTCTGTTAAAGTGTTAATATACATTTGCATCTACGCCTCACACATTAAATATTTTATGTACAGCTGTGGTACATGCATATGATGATTTTATGTAGTTGTTTTATTTACGAAATGCTGGTTTTATTTTAGTTCAAACAACTATACCGGTGTTAGTTTGATGATAGTTGTGTATGCAATAGAGTGCATAGATTTAGTTCGTATTTTCTAGATTTAAGATATTAAAGTACTTAAATAATGGCGTGACATAATCGAGGTACCATAACTTTAACTGCAACAAATGTATGTTCATGGGCTGTATATTGCACTTTCTTGAAATGTTATGCCATACTATTGAACAGTAACTTAAATAAGATGTTACAAGATTTGGAGGCTATCAACCTGAATGGTTTTTCTAAGATTGCTTGATTATATTTAATCTTATAAGTAGGTAGTTTCATGTTTTTGTGTTTTGCTTAAAGTCATAGTTGTCTGTATCGGTATAATCAATATCGCCATCATTACTATTGATGTGCTAAAAATGTTTATGTCAATGAGTTACATATGATTTCTACATAAGGTAAGTGTTGTGCCTTAGCGAGCCAACTTTCACCAAGCATAGGCTTCTTGTGTTATTAAGATACATTTCTGTATTTATAAAACTACCTTTAGTCACATTCATCACTAATATTTTAGTTACAATCACCACTATTGTTATAATCATCGTAGCATTATTACTATAGTTATAAGTTTCATCACCATGACTATTATTATACTCACTATCACACCATCACTATTACTATATAATCACCATCACACCATCACTATTACTATATAAGCAACATCACACCATTACTATTACTATATAATCACCATCACACCATCACTATTAATTTAGTCATCATCACATCATCACTAATAATGTAGTTACCAGCACATTATCACTAATAATATAGTCACCAGCACATCATCACTATAATTATAAATGTCACCGTTATAACTATTGTTATAATTATCATAGTCATCACTATTATAAGATTATAATTTTCAAACTTAATACTGAAAAAAATTGGATGCATATTGCAACGTATGCAAATCTTGATTAAGTATTATCATAAAAATCAAATTATTTCAACATCTTGCTATTTTTTTCAACTTTTCAGAAAATAAAACTTTGAAATATTTTCTTTTTCTTCCAACTTATTATACTAAAATAAAAGTTTAACTCTTACTAATTAATTTGTGTATTAATTACCTTACCTTACCGACGTGCCATATCCTCGCGGACCTCGGCCACCATAGAGCGCCACCTTTACCTGTCTCTGGTGTTATGAAGTAGTTCAGCGAATTTTATGTTTCTGCCTGGTACCCTCGAAATTCTGTCCATATATTTTTATCTTTGTCTGCCTCTATCTCTTCTTCCCTCCACATGACCAGGTAGTACCATATTCTCCAGTTGATCACTTCTCATCACATGACCAAGGAAAACATCTGTCTACTCCTGATTATAGACATGATCTCTCGTCTGGTGTTCATCTGTTGGAGCACCTCTTCATTACTTCTGCTTTCCGTCCACTATATCCTCAACATCCTGCGCAAAACCCACATTTCCATTGCTTTTATTTTTCTTTCAAATGTCTTACTGATGGTCTAGGTCTCCAATCCGTACAATAACACCGACCAAACAAACGTTTTGGCTGCATTTCTTTTATGTTTAATGGACAATTTTCTAGTTGTTAGGTAGGACTTCATCTTCACAAATACACCTTTTGCCGCCGCTATTCTCCCCCGTATCTCCTCTTCGCATCAAACATCCTCCATGATCAAACTTCGCAAATATTTAAAAGAATGGACATGTTCTATTGTCTCTGTCTCAACTTATATTTGTATTTGTGGCTTATCTTTCTTTGAAGCAACTATTGTCTTTGTTTTTTTGATGTTCATTTTCATTCCATATTTTTTACTCTCTCTAACAGTGACATTCACCAATCTCTGTAAATCCTCCTCGGACTCCGCCAACAGAACGGTGTCGTCCGCATATCTAACATTGTTTACGCTGTGACCCCCTATCCTTACTCCATTATGGTGACGTAGTTCTCTCAATATCATCTCGCTATATAAATTGAACAAATATGGTGACATCACGTACCCCTGTCTAACTCCTCTCTTGATCTTTATTGGCTTGATAGTATCTTCTCCAATCTTAATAACAGCCTGTTGGTTCCAATACAATTTCCTTCCTATCTATATCTAAGTTACCCAGCATACTCATAAGTTTTGTGTGATTTACCCTATCAAATGCCTTTTTGTCGTCTATGAAGCACATGTGTACATTTTTTTCTTCTCTATTAATCTCTCCGTTAGCATTATCAATACAAAAATACCATTAGATGTTCCTCTTCCCTCCATGAAACCATATTGTTCTTGGGATATCTGTTCTCTTATTTTCCTCTAATTCTCCCAATTATAAACTTCAATATTATCTTCGTTATGTGGTTCATTATAAATACTTATAGTTATAAAATTCTTACAATCTACAGTTCCTTTTAATTTTTGCAGCATCACAAACAATGAACTACTCGTGTTATTGCACATAATTCTCGTGTTATACATTTTATTGGCTATGTCCTGGATTTTATTATCAACAAACTCCTCCAATACTCTTAGCACCTACATGTATTGTGTGTCACCTCACTCTCAAGTATAGCATTTCCACTCATTTATACAATGTTGTTAAGACCATCTTGCTCTGATCTGCCGTCGTTAAATAATTCCGTCGTGTACACCTCCCATCGGGACTTGATATCAAATTTTTCCATCAGAATAGTTCCATTTCTGTCTCTTAATGTATCAACCCATTTAGATCTATGTATGTTCATTATATCTGCTATTTTGTCATACATCATTCTGCTACTAATTGTTTCCAGTTCCTCTATTTCTTTACACTTCTGGTCTAGCCAATTTTCCTTTGCAGCCAGACACTTCCTTTTTATTGCCCTATTTATCCTCTTATATTCACCATTATTTCTCTTTTTCATCCGTCTTCTCTTGTCCGTTAGCTGAAAGATTCCCTCCGTGATCCATTTTCCCGATGTCTCTTAAATACAGGGAATATTCTCCTGTTAACCTCCTCTAACGCTCAACATAGTCTCCACCACATCTCACCCACATCAGCGTCCAACGCCTCATCACAAAGTGTTTCTTACTTTTTCTTCACTATGACTATATAATCAGATCTTGCCGGTTCCTTCTTTAGTACTTCATAGCTCTTCTTTGGTTTCATTTGAGGTATTTTAATCACCTTCAGCTTCACCTTCATGTCGGCCACCACAGAGACATTATCGCTAACATAATGAGCCCCAGGATAGGTCTTTACCTGGATAATTGAGTTTCTAAATCAAACAGTGATTAACGCCTTTGCTCCAAACTTCAATTATGACACGTTCCACAGTGTTGCCATATAGCTACATTGCTATAGTTTCATAAAAGGAGAATTAAAATTGTTCCATTCTCTAATTTTGGACTCGCATTTTTAAAAAATATACTTTGAAACCCCCAAACTTTGTTTAACTTTCTAAAAAACGAAATACAATTTACAGAGAAGTAATGTAACACATACGTTTAAGCATAACATATAAAGTTTTAGAGAATTTTGAGTCTATATTTAATGAAATACGAAGACTTTATTACTATATACGCTATAGTGTATATCACAATTTTTGGATGGTTGCGGGATCTAACCAGGGACCAGCTGGCTATGAGACTGACGCGATAGCGCTAGCACCTCAAGAGTATATAAACATCGACCATTGCAAAGCTATGGCCAATACCCGCTCGATTTTGGTAAAGAGATTAAGCTCACAAACTTGACCCATATATTGTAAGGGCTTTCCATCATCATAACTTTTGTTTCCCATATATAATCTCTAGTTATAGGTCTGGAACAAACACACAGTGATTGAGCTCATCCGTCCTGAACAGTGTATACCAGCATTTATGAATAAAGATATTTTTGGATGGTTCCGGGATCGAACTAAGGACCAACTGGTTATGAGTCTGACGCACTAGCTATATCACCACAAGAACATATTTGCATCAACCACTGCAAAGCTGTTTTGGTGAAGAGATTAAGTTCACACGCCGGACCAATATAATGTAGCGGCTTTCCATCCTCTTAGCTTTGATTTTCCATATATAATCTTTAGTTATAGGTCTGTAAACAATACATAGTGATTGGGTTCTTCCGTCCTCAACAGTGTATACCAGCATTTATAAATAAATAATGTTTTGGATGGTTCTGGGATTGAACGAGGAACCAGCTTGGTATGAGTCTGATGCGTTAGTGCTAGCACCACAACAGCATATAAGCATCGACCGTTACAAAGCTATTTAAGCTAAGCAATGGTCAATACCAGCTGAATAGATTAAGCTAACACGTCTGACTCATATATTATAGAGGTTTTCCATCCTCCTAACAATCCAAAAATGTATTTATTTATAAATGCTGGTATACGAGTACACATGCACTGTTGCAGACAGATGACCCCAACCACTTTGTGTTTCGGACCTATAACTAGAGAATATATATATATATATATATATATACACAATATTAAAAATGACACAATAATCGTGACACATATACAAATTAAAACCCCACTATACAACTAAAACTAAGAATTAAAAATTAAAAATTGGGAGCTTTCGAGAGGCAACCTGTCTTTCTCAGCCATTCAACACACTAAGTAGCCACTATCAAAAGAACTTGTAGTGTTCTGTA
>JARUHE010317502.1:0-11630 GCA_031471125.1 Archaeomysis grebnitzkii | reverse complement strand
TTGTATATAGATAAGGCTATTCCAACGCCGACTCTACTACAGGCCTCTTACTCACTTGCCACGAATTTTTGACTATTAAAAAAACCTTTGGAAATACAACTGGTAGCATAGATATCAACCAAAAACGTGATATCAAACTAACTTTTCTTCATCTCTGATCAACTATTTTAACATTGATCGAACGACAAGAAAGTTAAACCCGTATCAAGAAACGATGGGTCGAAAACGTTTTGTGTAACAGGGATTTCGATGTGAAAGGCCTGTAGTAGAGCCGGCGTTGGCTATACTATATATGGATCAATAATATCACAGGTGAGGCAACCTCTATGTTATTTGAATGAGGATTACCTCACTTTTGCTATTGTCGATCCATATATACTATATAATATTATAAATAATATATAATATTGTATAAAATGTATAAAATTGTATATCACATATATAATGCAACAAATGCACATTATATAAGAATGTATATTTAGATAAATACTACTATTGTTTGTATTTATAATCTACTAACTGAAATTTTTAGAAACACTTTTTTAAAACTGTTTCAAGTTTTTAAAGACGAAATAAACATCTAAAACTATAAAATTTAAAGTATAACATTAATTTAAGTTTTATTTATCAATGAAGATGTGTCTTTTTTTTTTAATTTTTCAACATGAAAAAATATCAAAATTAATTTTATTTTTTATTTTATTTTTTATGGAAAATGATTTATTATGAAAATAGATTAACTAACTAAATTTATATTTAAGATCAATGCTTATTTCTCTTTTCAATATTTAGTTTTTGTTTTAAATGTTTAATTAAAAGCTAAAAGAAAGAATTTATAAAAAAATATAATTAATTTTTGTGAAAATTTAAAAATGAACAAAAATATATTTTAAAACACTTAAAAATAAAATGGTACAAAAATATAATGCCTCAAGTTATTGAAAAAATATTCATCGTATTTACAAATACTTTTAATATTATTACAACACCAGAAAATTCAAAATATTAGACTATATAATAATAATATATTTTTCTTGATAGAGTTGATGTTTTACTAAAACATTAAAAAAATATTTTGATATCAATAGAATAATAATGTTTTTTATTAAACAAAATTAAGAAAAAAAGAAAAAAAGACTCACGTGCAAGTGGCAGTATTGTAGACCATCCCTGTGGTGCATCTTTGCTCGTTCTTGCATTTGCAGGCACAGAGACTGCTGCTCCAAACCTAAGGACAAGAAATAGATGTTCATACTTTATATTTTGTGGATATTTAATTTAGTACTTCTTCCCCAGAAATCCAAGTTTGTCTTAATTAAAAACTTGTAAAGTACCTCTAAAGAAATGGGTTGTTTTAGATCTTTGCGAGCTTAAGAAAACCTTCAATTTGAGCATTTTTAAGGAACCCTATAAAATCATTCACCAAACTCAAAAAAACACTACTACCAACCTAAAAGTTTAATACAAAGATTTGTTATAAGGTATATAAGGTTGATGAATGATTTTATTAAGTTCCTTGAAAACTTACAATTAAACTCGTAAAAATCTTGAAATAACCCCATTTCTTAGGAGTAGGGTAAACATACTAAACGTCGACCCTGTGTTATATGTCGACCCCTTTATTTTAAAAAACATATTATTTACTAATTATTTAATATTTTCATCTGATAATTACCCTACATTAGCATTACGCCTTTAAGATTCTTGGTGCCAAAGGACATTTAAATCAGCAAACTAATAACTGAGATATGATCAGTTGAATGACGTTGGTCGACTTTAAACCCTTGTAATTAAAGAGTGGACGATTAGTAGTATTACCCTACGTTAGGTTCGGTTCAGATTTTTAATTAAAACCAAATTGGAAGAAATTTTTTTTCAAAAACATTGTACACTAATCATCATTGTGAAGATTGAAGAGATAGATTTCGAGCTGTTAAAATGAATACATTTATTTATCAAAGTTAATTGCTTTATTGTTGATAATTCTACAATGAAAACAGTTTAATAAAAGATGTGTTTATGTAATTTAAACGAATAAAATGTACCTTCATTAAAATGAACTAGGCAGAATTGTTTAAAAAGTGGCCAACAAACATAGGTATCTTTTTAAAAATATTGTATAACAATGCGATACGATTTTGTATGAATCACAAAAAGGTTGATTGAATCAACAAAAGGTGTGCACTGTTAACAAAGGTTAGTCAATTTGATGATATTAATTTTGACTATCTTAGACATAAAAGTTAAACAAGTGTTTTGAGTGTGGTACTTTTTTAAATGGTAATATATGCAAGAAGTCCACCATTTTCTTAGCTATATTTTTTTTGAAACTCCAACTACTTTCGGAATAATTTGTTTATTTTAAAATAATTATTAATTGAATTTTCACCTTTGGGAGACGACATTTAACGGGCTTGGGACATTCGCAGGAACATTTCTTTTTGTCGTATTTTTGATTCTTTTTGCAATCTTGTTTCTTCACCTGTTGAACAAACAAATGTTAAAATTAAAAAAACATTTATGTTAAAAACAAATATTAAAATTAAAAAAACATTTAAATTAAAAACAAATTTTAAAACTAAAAAACATACAAATTAAAAACAAATATTAAAATTAAAAACATTTAAATTAAAAACAAATGTAAAAATTAAAAATATTTAAATTAATAATAGATATTAAAATTATTAATTATATATTCACTTACATTCACCCTGGTTGAAAAGTTAAATGCATGAGGGATAAGATGGAAGTTACAAGTAATTATTCTGAGGAATTCAGTTTTTTCTATATTTCCAAACAAAAAAATAGTTTTAAGGTTTCGGTATTTTAAAAAGTGGAAACTTAGTTTGAATTTTTAACTATAAATGTCAAATATTTTTCTCTATAAGACATATTTAGTTGCTGTTCTCATTTACCAGTCTTAACTATCCTTTTTTATGTTTATAGTTTCTATGATAATTACTTATTTCAATTAATTTGGTTATTATTGTACTTCTAGTTTTATTATCACTATGAAAACAGGTATGATTATCATATGAAGTTTCAACCGATTTAACGTTTCAAGTTGCCATACTAAGGCAATACAAAACATATATTTCAGTTAACTTGAATTAATACTTTTAAAATTATTTCAATGGTTGGAGAAAAAAAACAATTACCTTGCATCGGCATTTACAGGCTGCGTGAGATTCCAACTTGAACGTCTTCAGATCCGAATCTTTGTTTTGTCCGTACACGGCTCCCTGGAATGAATTCATCGTTTAGAAACCGTAACCAATTTCTTAAATTTTATAGAACAGTTATCCTAGATAATTTAGTATGAATGAACTCAATTTAAAAACTAAAATAAAATACATTGGGCTTTATAAGATCTCATAAGATGCCTTAAGCTTGGAAGTTCTCAATTGTTTTCATTCAAGGATTAAGATATGCATTACAAGCCTTCAAGTGTTTGATGTCTTCTTATCCAAGGAGAATGGCAAATGAATCAAACCTAGAGTTTAATGACAATGGCACTAGACGGGTGAAAAAATTTTAGTGAGACAATTATACAAGATCTTTATTTTTATTTTCATAACAATAAATTAATTCGTTGGAAAAAATAGTTAAATTGTATGAATTTTCTTTTAAATGCCTATATTTTGATTCTTTATCTACCAAATGCCATATAAGAAATTACCAAAAATCACCATCCAGATTGTTAATCTAAGCCAACCACTTTCACAATTCCCTTAACCCTTACCCCCTCCCTCTCCCCAGGGGGTCCTCACCGTGTGATTGAGGTTCTTGATGCGGGTGGGTTCGCACCTCAGAGCGGCGTTGTCGCAGCATCCTCCACAACGCTTCACCTGCACCATGCAAGGCCGCACCGTGAGTCCGGGGGCGAGGTCGTTGGTGATGTTGACCATCACTTTTTTCGGTTTGCAGACAGACTTCGCGATGGATCGACTGATCTCTTTCAAGGGTTTCAGATCTAAAGAAAAGATTATTTATTAGTCACCCATTATTTTAGCACATTTTCTATGCAGTTAGAAAAAATGTGTCATTTACTCCTCGTGGATGACACATTTTTCCATGCAACACAATCAATCTTTCAAATCAAGACAATATCTAATGCAAGAATATATAAATTCCTAAAATTTACGATATGAGTACCTGTATTTATTTATAAGGTCAATTTTTAAAATTGTAACCTTATGTGCCTTATGAGATTTTTGCTAATTTGAATTATAAGGGAGCATCTAAGATCAGGCAAAAAAGTAAAGAATGCAACATTCTTGTAAATAAAGACTAACTTTAAGTATGAAATAATTTTCCAAGCTGGAAGAAGAGAAAAATCTCGCTAAAGCTTAAACTGAGATTGCTAGGAACAGCAGTAACACTAATGTTAATGAAATAGAAAATCAAAAATTTAAATGGATAAGGTGGGAAGATAATTTGATTAATACTAAAGAAGATAAAAGAATGAGACAGTCCCAGAAAAAATGTTTTGGTTACAAATAATGCACCAAGGAGGAGAGAACATACCCACGGAGTGGCCAGAGTTTTTAGTGGGAGCAATGTAGTGCAGTGCCGTGTATTAGGCGAGGATAGGCGAGATCAGATGTATAGAGGAAGTATAAGGAGGTTGTGGGAAATAAAATAACAACACCAGATGTAATATACAATGAAATAATAGCAATTTAAATATTTAAAACACTAGTTATGAGTAAATTATCAAACATAGAAAAAGAAAACCGAAACTCACTCGCATCGGCAGCACTGGTTCTGTATCCCTTGAATCCTTTAAGTCTTCTGGTTGAGCGTTTCTTGGTTTTTCGCGGGTTTTTGGATCTGTCAAAAACGCCGTTTTCGTCCGACGTGTCTACGCCTTCGACGCAATTCTCCTTCCACCACTGCCTCGTGTTGATGTTGTGCTGAAATGTGCAGTCATTTAACAGTCGTTGTGTTATACTATGGTTACATGGTTACATGGTGACGTGTGTAAAAGAGACGCCAAATTATGTATTGCATTGTATTTAATTATTACGATAAGTTAAAAGGTTAAGACAAATCCGTGAATATTATCACTATAGGCTTATATAAAATAGAAGTATGAAATACAAAGGAGAATCTTATAAGAGTTGAACAAGAAAGCTAAACAATAGTTTGAAATATACAGTTTTAAATTGAATAAAAATAAATTAAGTTAAATCAAGTTAAATTAAATTAAATTAAATTACCGTATATTAGATTAAATTAAATTAAATTAAATTAAATTAAACTGAATTAAATTAAATTAAATTAAATTAAATTAAATTAAATTAAATTAATTTAAATTAAATTAAACTAAATTAATGTAAATTAAATTAAATTAAACTAAATTAATGTAAATTAAATTAAATTAAACTAAATTAAATTAAATTAAATTAAATAAGATTAAATTAAATTAAAAATAAGAAATACAAAATAAGGCTTACATAAGAAAACATAAGTCAAATAAATTAAGGATTGCATAAGAAATAAATACGAAAAATAAAATAAGGCTTACATAAAAAATAAGTCAAACACATTAAGGCTTGCATAAGAAATAAATAAGAAATACACAATAAGGATTAAATTTGAAAACAAAAATAAGGATTAAATAAGAAAACATAAGATCAATTAAATATAGATTGAAGAACAAATAGACAAGGACAATAAATAAAGGATTGAATAAAAAATTAACATAAAGATTGAATGAGAATTAAACAAGATACATAAATTAAGGCCTACATAATAAAAATAGATGAAGGATTACATAAAAAAAAAGATTTAAAAAAGTAAGAAAACTAAATTAAAGGTTGAATAAGAAATATAAATTATTGATTGAATAAGAATTAAAAAAAATAATCAAGGATTAAATAAGAAAATAAATTAAAGATTGAATAAGAAATAAAAAGAATGAATTAATTATTAAATAAGAAAATAAATTAAAGATTCAATAAGAAATAAATAAATGAGTTAACACGTTCCCCGCGTATTGTTTTATTTGTTCATCAACCTTTCATGTACATAGAAACGTTCTAAAAATGTAAATTTATTAATTACTTTTCAGGTTACAGGCTATTTTATAAAACAGACAAATTATTTGTTTTGTGCCACTGGTGTACCAATATGCAAAAATGGAATTTTACTGTTGGTACACATGTGGCCCAATACGCGGGGAACGTGTTAAGGATTAAATAATAAAGTGAATTGAAGATTGAATAAGAAATAAATAAATGAATTAAGGGTTAAATAAGAAACTAAATTAAAGATTGAATAAGAAATAAAAAAAAATGAATTAATTATTAAATAAGAAAATAAATTGAAGATTGAATAAGAAATAAAAAAATGAATCAAGGATAAATAAGAAAATAAATTAAAAATTGAATAAGAAATAAAAAAAATGAATTAATTATTAAATAAGAAAATAAATTAAAGATTGAATAAGAAATAAAAAAATGAATCAAGGATAAATAAGAAAATAAATTAAAGATCGAATAAGAAATAAAAAAAAATGAATTAATTATTAAATAAGAAAACAGATTAAAGATTGAATAGGAATAAAAAAAATAAATTAAGGATTAAATAAGAAAATAAATTAAAGATTGAATAAGAAATAAAAAAATAAATTAAAGATTAAATAAGAAAATAATTTAAAGATTGAATAAGAAATAAATAAATAAATAGATTAAGGATAAAACAGCAAAATGGTTGATTACCATCACTATTTCTGCGATGTTGGTGAGGGTACAAGCTTGCATTCCTGCACTCTTCAGCATTTCCAACAGATCGACATCTTTGTTCTAAAAAATAATATTTTTTTTATGAAAAATTACATTTTATTAAAAAAAAATATATTTTATTAACTTATTTAAAAGTTACTTTTATATTATGAAAAAATATTGTTTATTACCACTTTTTTATTAAAAAATATAATTTATTTCATTATATTTTATTTTGTTTATTTTATTATGGACATATTGTAGGCCTGTGTTTTATTGTATAAAGTATTATTTATTATATACTAAAAATACTACTCAGGCCTACTTTGTTCTCAAAAAAACATTATCTATTTTATTATAATAAGTATTATTTATCTTAGGGAAAACATTATTTTGTTTATTATAAAAAATGTTTTTTGTTTTATTATGAAAAATATTATTATTTATGGGTTATTTATTTCATTATGGAAAATCTTTTTTTTGTTTTTACATTTTTCGTTTCCTATTATGAAAAATAGTATTTATTATTATTATAGAAAATAGTTTTTGTTTTATTCTAAAAAATATTATAGGCATGTATTTTATTCTGAAGAATAGTTTTTTTTTATGAAAAATATTGTTTTATTATTATAAAAAAAAATGTTCTGTTATTACGAAAAAGCATTCTTTTGGGCATTTGTTAAGTTTCACCTCTTGTTTTGGATTTGAAAAAATGTCAACTAAGAATTACCCTACACAATTTGATTTTCATTTGAATTATGCATTTTTGGCTTAAAAATGAACATTATAAGAGCCTCACCTAACCTAACCTAACCTGACTTTGCTCCTCAAATGGCTTCTATTTGGCCAAAAATTCCTCTTTTAGTAAAAAATTCACATAAAATACCCTACATATCTTACTTTTTTCCTTAAATGTTGCCAAAATCCAAAACAAGAGGTGAAACTTAACAAATGCATATTTTTAAAATAATTTCTAGATTATGTTTTAGATAATAACAAAAAATTCTTAAGACTAAATTTACACACAATTATTGAGAATATAGTTCAGTTACCGAATGGTAAGGTTTTCTATATTACATTTATTTATGGAATACTATTGTAAAATATTTCTGTGTATCACCAAACAATTTAGTAATATATACTTATTTATTACATATATAAATAAAAAAAATTATATCAAATAAAAAAAACATTAATCAATATCGAAACAAATGTTTTTAAAAAAATATTGATTAATTTGTTTATTAATTAAGAATTTTTTTTCTTTATCTCAATGTGCTCCAAAAAATATAATAGGCCTTGGGTAATTTCTAATGCCTTGAATTTTATATCAAAATTTGGATTTCTCAAGTGCTATCTTTGTTTGTATGGTCATTAATTATAATAATCAGTATTAACATGGAAAACACAGTTTAGTCTGCTTCCTTGGAGTACAATTTTAACTTTAATTATGTTTTTTATTTAGCTTATCTTTTTTACTTATAAAATATTTATAATTGTTTTAACATTTGGGGATTTTATATAGCGAGTCTGTGTTTTATTTTATTACCTCAAGAAAGCTCTTACCAACAAATGATAGATAATTCATAGTAAAGGATTTTATTTTTAGTTATAAATAATAATAATAAACCTAACTTCATTACATATTATTCTCACGCGATTTACAGGTATTGGGGCAATCACTTAATTGTTATTATTTATGTGTTTAGTTTATTTTTGTTGTTTTCATTATGTATTTCATTATTTCATCATTTATTTGTTCATTTATTCATATTTTATTGTATTAATTAATTTATTTATTTAATTATTCATTTATTTATTTATCTATTATTGAGTATTGCTAGTTTAATTCTTTTTTTTTACTTATTTACTTATATATTTCTTACTGAGTATTGTTAATTTCGATCTTTATTCATTTATTTGTTATTTATCATAACGCATCCGCTAGTTTAATTAAAAATGTTTGAAAGTTTCCATCCCCTGAGAGCATTAGTAAGCAAATCCTTATTTGTTGCTTGTAAAATATTAAAACAAATGTATCTCGAAAATAATGTTCGGAAATTGAAAGATTAGAACACAACCACTAACAACCAAACAAAAGAAATCCATAAACGACACAGCAGGAAGCTGTAAAATTGTCAGCGGCTTTTCAAACACTAACCGAGTGTCGATTTGGTTTGAGAAGTTTCTCAGACAATTGGGATTATGAAAAGGTGTTTTCCATGAAAAATACTCAAATTTCCTCTGTATGTCTACTGCGACAACGTTAAACAGATAGAAAACAAATAAGCGACGTTAATAAAATATACAAATGTACACAGAAAAAAATATTAAGAAAAGTAACGATTCCATCATGTTATAAAAACCACTTCTAGTTTATCAGCAGCGTTATGCTTCATTGGGTATTGCTAAGATTTGGATTAACGACCCCATTGAATAAATAGATGCCGTTCACAATGCATGCGTTCACTAGTTTCTAGACTTTTCATCGATCGTTAGCAAGTTTAGCCGCTATTGAACGCGTCCATTGATGAGACGACAGTGTTTTACATCCTTACGTTGGCATGTTGGAGCGAAAGTATAATTCCATTATCTAGTTAAATAATTTACAACAAAACTTACTTCATAAATTTCATTAAAAAAAATATTCTTAATTACTGCTATATGCACATCGAAATGGACTTTTTAATGAATTTCCCTTTAATTTCAACTTATTTATAGTTCTATGTATTATTTTTTTTATCGAATATTCATCATAATACAATCATATTAAGCCACAGTCATTTACTACAAATTACTAAGCAATGTGCTATTATATGTCTTAAGCTCAGGTCTTGGAGACTAATTACCATATATGCAGGTCCAGATTGATGTGTCTAGCACTGTACTTCAAAACTGTACAATGTAACAGTGTCATTAATTTTTAAACACAACAATGACATTTTTATAAAATGTTATAACATCACCTACTTGTTTTATAGAACATAATACTGTAATTGCATTGTTTTGTTAAACATGTTAATGTCATTCATTTGGTGTTTGTTTGTAAAAATGTTATTTAATTTGTGTACAGGATATACTAATGCAATTTATTTGTTTTATAAATAATAATAGTGTTACTTACTCTTTTTAAATGTTATAATTTCACTTACATGTTTTTTAATGGTTGAACTGTCTGTCCTATCGAATGGCACAACGAGAATAACTGTTAGCCTGTGAGAAAAAATAAAAAAATAAATTTCATTAAGAATTATTACTTTCAGATAAATAGCGGTATAAAAATTATGGGAAACTGTCAGTATAACTATATAATCCTTAGATAAATAAATACGTATATTTCTAAATAAACTTAACATATACCAAACAAACAAATATTATATATAAATTCACAACTTTTAGATAAATACATACATTTATAAGCTATTGAAAATGGTAGATGGAGATACTATGAAGTCTCTATGAGTCAACATATTATGAAAGTATCAATTAGAAAAACTATAAAATATACGAATATAAATGTAATTTATTCATAATAATACAAATACTTTTTGTATAAAGTTTAATACTAAACAAAAAAACACCCATTTCTACAGTATAATAATAAAAAACACTTCTTCTTACAGTATAATAAAAAAACATTTATTTCTACAGTATAATAATAAAAAATCATTTCTTTCTATAGGAAAATAATAAAATAACATTTCTTTCTACAGTTTAATAATAAAAAAACACTTCTTTTTGTGGTATAATAAAAAAAACATTTATTTATACAGTATAATAATAAAAAATCATTTCTTTCTATAGTAAATATACTAAAATAAAATCTTTTTCTACGGTTAAATGATAAACAAAAACATTTCTTTCTACAGTATAATATCAAAAAACATTTCTTTCTACAGTATAATACTACAAATATTTTTTTCTACAGTATAATAATACAAATATTTTTTTCTACAGTATAATAAAAAATATTTATTTCTAGAGTACAATAAAAAACCCATTTATTTCTACAATATAATAATACAAATATTTTTTTCTACAGTATAATAATACAAATGTTTTTTTCTACAGTATAATAAAAAAACATTTATTTCTACGGTACAATAAAAAACCCATTTATTTCTACAGTATAATAATAAACAAAAAAAATAGTTTATACAATGTAACAAAAAAGAAAAAAACATTTTCACAACATAAAAACAACAAATATTATATTATTTTAAAAATAGACTTACTCAGAGAATAGTCATTTTTCAATTCCAATTAAAAAGTCTATTTATATTTGCAACAATTATGATTATAATTAAAATTATAATGTTATTATATCAACAACAATTAAAAACATTTTATCTATAACACAAATAAATAGATTTTGTTACTCATTTTGTTTACAACTTTTCATCACAGATTTAAGTTGCATGAATTCAATTTCAATTTTGCTTCTTGCCGATGATATAAAACATTGTTTTTTAAACTACGTTAAACATAAAAAATGTTCTAAATTGTTTTTCTAACTCATGTTAAAAGTGTAAAGTAAAAAAAATTAGTCTAACATATTAAAATTACATAAATAAATAAAAAGTTATGTTTTACCAGCTGTAAAACAAGAGTAAACTTTTTGTAAAAATTGTTATTTACTGTTTATTTGATAAAAAAAATTGTTCATTTGCTTGTTCACAAAGACATATTATTATTAACAGATCCATAATCGGATCGACAATAGCTCAAGTGAGGTAACGCACATTCAAACAACATAAATTTTACCTCACTTGTGCTATTGATGATCCAATTAATATAGAACTGTAATAACAATGATTATCCAATATATACTAGTCAAGAAAAATGCGGACTGGCAAAAAGGTTATAATATTGGGGGCTATTAACCATTTAAAAGACTGGGAC
>JARUHE010317491.1:0-11631 GCA_031471125.1 Archaeomysis grebnitzkii | reverse complement strand
AACTTAATTTGTATCACTGGTGTAACATAAGATGGAGTAAGCTATTAGATTTATGTATCACCGGTGTTACCAGAAACATTAAAGTCTTAACAATTGATAAGTACATATTACATTACAGATAAAAAAAATAAATGAGGACATTAAGTTATATAAATAAACCCAATTATGTAGGGTTGAGGTTTTAGAACGTTGCTTATAATTATTTTAAACAAAAAAGTTTATTTTCAAATTAACAATAACTGAAAACTACTGAAATTTATCATAAATATTAAAATTTTTGCTAATACTTATCTCCAATTATAAGGTTTGAAAATCACATCAATAATGAGTGATTCTAACCGAAAGTGTTTGTGTCCCAACAAGTCTTTAAACGAAATAAAAACATGTTGGTTTTGCTTGTATATCACCGAGTTTAAGCAATGTTGGTTTTGGTTAGGACTTGAAAGGATGATCGTAAATAGATAATTGCATCACTTGCACCTATACACGACCAAACTGTGACATCATTCCATTTATTATAATCAATTTAACGAATAATTAATGTTTTTCATAATGTAGAGATCTATTTTCATAATTGAACAATGAAAATGTTTTTCATAAAATTGGTGAAAATAAATACAAATGAAAAAATCACTTATTTCTGAAAAATGTAAACAAATGTTATTATTTTATTTACTAATTAAAATAGTTTAACAAATTAAACAACTTAACAAATGAATGAATTAATGAAAGATAACGTTAATTAAATGTATCCAAAAGTTAGAATGTCCTTGGAGTGACGTTTTAAGATATTAGACAGGACATCCTATTTAGTTTAAACACTTTCTTGTTTCTCTTTCAAATTGTGTTCAAATTCTTAACTTTTTTGTTTCACGGAAAAACAAGAAAGTATGTTTCTAAATTAAGTTCTAGTTATTAATTAACATTGCGACTAATAGGCCTTGAAACGTAAGAAACTCTTTTAGAAATTGAAAAAAATGTTTTAATTATCAAAAGTCTACACCTTCAAGTATAATTCTTTAAAAAAGTTAACAAATACAGTCGATTCCGCCTAACAGGACAACATCCGGGACTCATAGTTTGGAACCTTTTAACAGAGTGGTTATACAAAACGAGGTTTGCACCTCAAGGAAAGTATATAAAGTCTAGACTCTAGAGCTACACATGTTTTCTAATGAGGTTTAATATTTTTTATAATTTAAACTTTACCGAGAACGTGTTAGTTAAGACATAGCACCGACTTTCATAAAGGTGCCAACTAAAATTTACAAAACAATCTGTTTTAAAACCAAATTCGTAGCCCCTGCTGTGGTCAATTAGGCGGAATTGACTGTATAATCCAACTGATACCTTAATATGAATGTTAAATATCATAATATTAAGCTAAGTTAATGCAAACATTGGCCCGTATAAGCGGAATACTGGTCACATTAAACGAAACAGTTTTGTATGTATTAAATCACGATTGATTCCGTACTAACATAATTAGTCGCCTCATGTGGCTGGCTCTTTTAACCGATGATCCCATTAAACGGATACGACTGTATTTTTCATTGTTCTCTGTTTTCTAAAACGTATTTTTGTATACTCAAGTCTGTTAACAATGAAGTTTAAATTACATTAAATTAAAGGTTTGCTTGTCTTATTAAAGTTAAATTTCGTAGAAATGTAGCTACGGCTGAAATAATTTATATAATTGTCGTAATTATCCAAAGGTTTTTCATTCCATATACAGTATGAAATTAAAGAAAATTACTAAAGTTTGCGTGCACCTTCTGCTTTGTCAACTGCTAAAAAAAATCTTTCACTTTAGAAAATTTAGATATAAAACTTTTCAAAACCACAGTGTGTATTGTCAGTTTCAGCGTTGTCCACAATTGGTATCATGTGATGTCATCAACTCATGTGTGTAATGTTTTTCTTATAGTTTAAAATAAGGTGTCTGTTAAAAATTCAGTTTTTAGTCTTATTTTGTATGTTTATGTTTACTGTAAATGTTATAGTAAAAGATTGCACACATTTAATTCTCACGCGACTTCACTCGTTGTTTGTTTGATTGTATTTTACATGTTTTAGTTGTTGGACTTTCTTGAGCAGTTTTCCAGCCATTTTGACTTGTTTTTTCCGCACATTTGGTTGTTAATCTGGCTGGCGCTTCTGGGATTGCGGGGGCAATATTATCCACCATCAAAAATAACCAAAGGTAATCTGATTATTAAATAATTGTTTAAGCAACCATCAACATGGTGATGTCCTACAATGGATGATAATTGAGTATTTATAAAATATTTTTTTTGTAGTTTTCTAATTTACCTAGAAAATTAACTTTTATATCATTATACTTTTACTATAAATTCTACAACATCTAGCATCGTTATACTATACTTATTCAGGTAATTCTTTAATTAATCCGAAATGTTGGTGTTTTATTGCCATTGATACTTGAATAAAATTGTTTTACTTCAAATTAATAAAACAAACTTTTCAATGTTTATTCCTGGATTTAAATTGGCGCGCGTTTCATTCAAAAAATAATGGTAAGATAACTGAAAACTGATTTAAAATGTGTATCACCTATTATAAGAAGTGAATTTCAAGTGTTCATCACCCATTATAAGAAGTGAATTTCAAGTGTCAATCACCAATTATAAAAAGTTAATTCCAAGTGTGCATCACCAATTGTAAAAAATGAATTGGCGAAAAATCGTTTATAAGAAATAAGGAGGCGAGGCTTTTTGTTAGATGATTCTATTTTTTCTGGGATCGGATTTAGTTGAAGAAAACATTTTTATGACCGAGACGAAAACAAAAATGAAGTTGACATAAAGTTGAGGTTTGGTGTAAGAAGAATAATGCTTCGGTCTCCTCATTTTAAATGAAACCAATTAATTTCTTCACTTCCTAGTAGTAACCAAATTGAAATGACTTTAACCTTGCAGTGGCAAAGGTCATTAGCATCTTGCCATTGCAGCTTTGAATATGCTCAAATATGTTGCGGTTGAAACTTCAAAGTCATTTGGTTCCTTCAGAAATCTTTTAAACTGCCCACCGACCGTCACCTTCATTAGACTTTTTTTGCTGGGAAACCCAACTTGATGGTCGGTCAAGATCTGCACAAAGGACTACTCCGTTTTTTTTTCTTTTTTATTTGTGTTTCTTAAAAGAATAAATATGAATTTTGTTTATTAATGTTCATATATAATAAAGTAGTGTATTTTTTTCATTCAATAATTCTTTGTTTCCTTATAAAATGTAAATCTAATTGTCTGAGAAAAATATTTGTTTCATTTGGAATTTCATACACATAAGTGAGAATAACTAGTTAAAGCTAGTTATGCCTTCCAATGTTGATCAACTCTAAGATATCCTAACGTTGTTCATTCGTTTGTACTGAAATGCAATGGAAGGTATTAAACCTGTTTCAAATAGTTAAAATATTTTTTATTTTTACTAAAACTAATTTTAAAGATTGAAAAAGGTGCAAATTTTAGATCTTCTAAACTACACAAGTTTATTACACAACTATGACTGCATATGAAAAATTAAATTTAAACAATGTTGTCATTAACACTGAAATATGAACATTAATGTTAATAAATATTTTGAAGTTGAAGTGCATTCCTTTTTTGAGTTTGTTTTTGAAAAAAAAAAACATGTTTAAAAAGTATTTAACTTAAGTTTTTCTGATGGGACAAATCTATATTAATTTTAAATATAATTATAGTCTGCTTAAGAATATTATTAAAAAACATAAAGATAAAAAATTTGAAACCTGTTTAAAGTTCCTCAAATTTATCTAAACCCACAAAGTGTTGGCTTGTAACTTTAAACCCTGTGGACAATTCAAAAGACATTGAACTTCAAAACATTGGACCAGACGTTCAAGAATGAATGAAATGAAAAACTTAAAAGTTAACTTTAATTACTTTGGTAGATTTATTTTTAAATAACATTACATTGACTTTATTAATCACAGTTTCAAGATGTTAGGAAAGTTTTTTTGTAAATAAATCATCTTGAATAGCTACAAAATATTGGGTATTTCCCGTTTGTGACTTTTTTTAAATATTCCTTCCCAAATGGTTTGGATGGAACTTTCCAGAACTAATTTTTAGGTTTTATAACTTTGCCGTAGGCTGACAAAAATAAAGTAGACAGAACTGGTTTCAGGTTTATTATTTCTTAAGTCTTCCTGTTTAAAGATGGTTTATGATAAGTTTGAAGTCCTATAGTATTACTACTCAATGTTTGAAATTATTTAAACATTAAGAACTTTTGCTAAACACAATCAAGATGTATTATATTGTAAATCTATTTAGTTTTGTATGTCTTATAAAACAAATAAGTTTTTTTTAATTTTGAAAATAGCTTCCATATTAAAACTAAGCAGTAATTCGTTTTAACTTTTAAAATAATAATGTTTTTGAAATTTGAATAGTTAACCTAAAAAGCTGTTGATAAAGAGCATACAAGTTTGTGTCAATTAAAGTTGTGTTTGTTGATATTTTTTTTAATTTAGTTGAATAATCAAGTCAAATATCTAGAATAATTTTTTCATTTAGTTCAGTGAACTTTGGTGTGTTATGATTTTGCATTTATGTTTTGGAATACCAATTTGCATCCAAAGAATTCTTAAATTTGCCTCGACGGGTTTCGACATTTGTTGGTTATTAATGAGGAAGTTCTTTATTATTCAACATGATCTTTACGTACATTGTGAATACTTATTTTGTATAAGATGAAGAACAATGCATTTTACTCTCATTAGATTCTTTATTCCGTTATCGTTGCTATAATTTTTGTTAACCAAAATATATCGAATACTTGACAAGTGCAAACAGTTCAAGTAATAAATTTCAGCTCAAGATTAACGTTTCTTAAAAATAATGGTTTGTTTGTGTTTTATGTTTTATAAAAATTGCTGACCGATAAAGATATTATGTATATACTTTCATTCTAAATTATCCCTATTTTAAAACTATCCAAATTAAAATCTATATAGCGGAATTTTTTGAAGAGTGGTTTGTACATCCACATTTACGCTACGTAGTCTATAAATTATTAATGAAATATTTATAGCTTTCAAATATCGTGTTACCTTTTCCGTAGATAACTGTATTCATATCAAAATATAGAAAGTGCTTCAAGGATATATATGTAAAACTGTTTTCAAACTCAATCATACAGTGCAAGTTGCCATCATTATTATCTACTAGCATCAAAAACATTTATAGAAAGAGCTATGGAAAATTTAAATGTTTCATGATCAACGTTAGATAAATGTTAGCTTTAATCCGTCTCTGTTCATCGCGCCATACACATCACGTGACCTGAACTTGTTTCAACAACCCTAACGCGGTCCTTCGTGTGGAAGCGACGTACACACGAACACTGCTGTTTGTTTCAGGACCTGGTTGACGCAATGTCTGGCAGTTATTTTGATGTCGAAATAAATGGTCGTTTCGTTTTTACCTGAACTTTTTCAGCGTTTAAGGAAATCGCCTTAGGTTTAACAACTTGATGCCGATTGGGACGGATTAATGAAGTCCAGTAAGGCTTATTTTAAATGTAAAATTCATTGTATAGTAAACCTTACGGCTATTAAGGTTCAGACGTTAAGTGTGTAGGAGCGGAGAGAAGTTTGTGTATGTGTACGTTTATTTGTTTTTATCTTACTACTGAATCCATATTTCTATTAAAATATAAAGTATGATTAGTTTTTCAATACATTGTTATAAAAAGTCACTCTATCACCTTAATAAAGATCGTTTATAAGTACCAATTCTAACTTGTCTTAAGTGTTTACAATCAGACATTAGGGGTGGCATTTGTTAGAGTTAAATAAGGTTTGTTTAATTCCAACTATCTATATCTAAATACAAAACGTAGAATGACCAATTATAATCGCGTAGAGCTTATATGGCTTAGAAAAAAAAACAAGTCTGGAGAAAAGGGTATTTAGGAATAATTAACCAATTCATCATAATCTCAAGGCTGAAGTAGATTCCCTTCCATTCACCTTATCAAGAATATTTTTCTTCAAGGTTAGGCTGTGTTAATCTCCTCCTTCTTGAGTACACAACACATTTTATTTGCTGATCACATCTAATCATACTTTCCATTTCGAAATCATTTTCTCAATTTCGGAAAACTTTTAGATAAAAAGCGATTCGTGATGTAAAATCCAGACCTTACTTGCGTTTGGGTTGAGTTGTTTGGCGAAGCAGATTCATTTTCGTGTCAACTTTCGTTTTTGAATTCTTCTTCAATTAAATTCTTCTCCAACAGTATTTGACGTTGTTTATCATGGAAGATTATGAACGAAACAAATCATGCCTAGGATACAATTGTTCTAAAATTTTGAAATGTTTTAGTAAAACTTGGAAAATAAAAAAAATAGTTTAATTTTTGGCGAAATTATGAACTAATCAGTTTTACGCTTAACCGATGCATAAGACTGACCATAAATCTTGCATAACAAATACATAACGAAACTGCAACTGTTGGTCAATATTACAAACGTGTTTGGGTTTGCCTTTTAAGAGGAATAAATTCCAGGCTTTAGAGCTGTGAAATACAACCCTTTTAACCTAATTTGTGGCTTTTTGACTTTTTTTTTTATTGTTTTGGAACTAAATAAGTTATTGCATTATTGCACTTGGGAAATAAACTATATATGTTTATTAAAAAAGATCATTATTGTATTTATAAGATCATTATTGTATTTATATGTAACATTATATTTCATTATATAGATTTTTTGTATTTAAAACTTTTATTTCAATACATACACACAATAAAAGAAAATAACTAACATCCATAAATATTTTAAGGAACAAAATCTTTTTCATAAAAGTGAAACTTAAAAGTATTGGTCTTATTATTTGTAATATTTTCAATTGCAGGTCATTAGGTGCACGATATGTCAATTGTAAAATAAGAAGTTGTACATCCAGTAGCAGTTATGTCGCCATCGATATTTTAAGGTTGTTCTAGCTGTTTGGTATTGCCAACATAAAATTATTTTTTATGTACAAGCTCATCTGTATTTATTAGATAAGTTGACATAACTTAAACTTCTAGAAATATTTAAAATTATTATTCTATCTAAGTTTATAAGAAGTTCTTAGAATGTTTTCTATGTTTTTTAAACATAGTTCTTGGAATAATTTCTTGAACCATTAAGTTTTTTTCAAATAGAATGTGTAAATTTTGCAATCCAAATAGCTTCATATGTCCTTGAATTAATTATACGCCTGACATATATAATTTTAATTATACATATGATTCATATTAGCCACAAAATTTAAAAGTAAATATAATTACTTAACAGTAATAAGGATTAGAACAGACATGTGTGTATTTAAAGCATTTATTATTTATACAAAGTATATAATATAGGTCTAAAAAAATGAATGATAAACATTTATGTGCAAAAATGTTTACCGTCTTTATTTTTGTTTGCAAATGACATGAGAGATCTTTACATACATTTATAATGGAAATATCTCTAGTATAGCACCACTGGCAACTCCACTAGTATTTATTAGTGGTGCTGCCATTGTTAGTATTATTAGTATTATTAATACAATTGACTAGTACATAACCAAACCCTATAAGCTTATAGCGGACCATCTATAATTCATCGCTCTACATTCAACAAGATCATACACCATACAAACCTAGTTATTTCAATAAATTCAAGTTTTAAAAAAATGTTAATAAAAGTTGTTCTTGTTCCTAATGCATTTATATTTTTGAGTTATGTCAAAGACCCTTGTCTTAAAACCAGAAGTAGTCTATAAATCCCTAATACAAACAACAGCAGCAACAGCAACCAACAACAACAATCCCAAGAGCTGTGCCTTCTTACGTAAAAAATAAAGGGTATCGTCTGCAGCCTAATTAATATAAATGTGAAAGATCGAACAAAATACACAAAAGCAATTAATTATTTTTCAAGTCGATAATTCAAGAACAATTATTTCTATAATTGAATGTTGGAGTTTTGTTTACGATGCTCCCCTTATTGTTGCAAAATAAATTCAATGCTAGTCAAATAGCAATCTTCATTTTTTTAAATTTAGTTTTGTTTATTAAATGAGTGTCAATATAATTCAAAGATATCAATACTGTCTGTAATTATAGGTAATCGAAATGGTATCCGGAAACATTTGGATTTAAATTGCAAAAAAAAATATGTAACCGTTAGGTATATTTTTGTATACAGAAAGTTTAATTTAGATAAATGTATTCATATTTTGTTTTGTATAGTTCTTTTTTTTCTATACGTCTATAAAGCAATATATTGAGTATGTTGTATTGCTTCTTTATTACAAATGTTGATGAAAAACATGACTCCACTTGCTGAAGTTTATTATTTATACCGTGCCATATACATATAAACGTGTATTACTTTAAATCAAACCTTGTGTAGCTTGTTAGCCGAGTTTGTGAGCTATAACTGTGTTTGCGCTTAAGATTCTATAACATGTCTATAAAATTTTATATCTTGAATCGATATTGTACGACGGTTTTTTACGCAAATAATTTTTTCGAAAATTATATATTAAACAAATGCAAATAATTTTTCAGCCTCCCAAAAAGTTTTTAATGTGTGGCACGATTTAGTTTCTGGTCTTTTGAAAAATCTTCTTCATATCTAATTTAGATTTTACGTTTGAAAAAAGTTGAAAATTCTTCAAGTTTGTTTTTATTTTTTTGGATGTACAAGTTCAACCACTTTTAAAAAGAGCGATGTTCTGTAATGATCTTGAAACAATGCATCACGATTTCTTAAATAACAATTTGAAGAACGTGTTTTTGAAAATTTTACGTAACCGAAACTTTTTCGTCCAAAATAATAATTATATTTTTGGGTACAAGTACTTCGAAACTATTAAGTAATCAAGTTTGAAATTTCTAAGAATCGGCAAAAAAATGTGTACTTAACATCCGATTTATTTCGTTTGAGAATACAATCCTGAAACCGTAAACAACAAACTGTATTAACAAAGTACAATGAAAATAAAGAGTAAATGTAAAAATTGAACTGACTTGACACTCTCCTATCCTTGAGAAGTGACAGTGACCCAATTGTGCAGCCTTGTTCGCTATCTTTTCGTGGGTATTTATATTTCCTGAAATATAATCGAGGAGGTCAGACTGAAAGAATGACCGGAAATTCAAAAACGCTAAACTGTTTGGATTGGATAAAATGGCCAAGAACTTTCGATTTAATATTTTTATATTTTAATAAACAATTTGAAAACTCTTTCGTTTGTTTATATTTTAATAAGCAATTCGAAACTTTTATTTGGTTATACTTTAATAAATAATAATAAACAATAAATAAGAAATAAGAAATAAGAAATAATAATAATAATAAATAAAAATAGTTGGTTATACTTTTATAAACACCTTACAAAACTGTCGTTTAATAAACAACTCGAATGTTTACAATGAAAAAAAGAGTGTTGGGATTATTTTTTCTCATAAAACACAAGGGTAATTTAATACTGAAACCACAGGTATTTTTAATTGTAGAAAAATTTGTGCGCATTTGAAAACTATTTTTATAAAAAAAGAGTTTTTATTATTTTATATATTTTTATAAAAATTAAATGTACAAAGAGAGTAACAATAGCTTAAGTATCAGCTTCTGTATGAACTTTAATTGAAGGAACATTTTAAATTCTATCAATTGAAGGGTATCACTTTTCTTTTAAATGAGGAAATGTTTGACATTAATGTTCTTGCATTCCAAAAAGTAAATTCCTTATTAAACGTCAGTTGAATAAAGTTTATATTTTATTTGAGGCAAACTGGTCCAGCCATTTGATTAAGAACCTTGGCTACTACCTCTCCTTTCGCGTCACTGAATGTGATGCGTAGTTTCGTTCTTACATTCAAACAAACGCAGCTTGTTTTCTCGTTTTCATAGTTATTTGCATGTTTATTCATTAATTAATTAAACGCTCAAGACTTTCAATAGTAAATTTGAGTTATTATTAAAAAGTTTAATTTGTAGTGTTTTTAACACACTTTTATGTAAGGAAGATAGTTCCAGCAAACTTTTATACTTCAAGCAAACGTGAGCACAAAACTTGACCTATAATTTGGTAAAGTTGATGACATTGTAGTTGATATTCATTCTCACAGAAGGCCAAGTTCTGTGTTTTACATTTTAGTTTCTTCAAATTTAATTTAAAAGTTTATTCTGTGAAAGTATTTCAGTGAAGAATTGCTTGTTTTTTACAATTGAAGTTACAAGCTGAATATTTAATATAATATATCTGATTTGAAATAAAAAAGTTGAACGGGTTTAAATTCTAAACATTTTATAAAGAAGTTTCGTTTATCTAAACCTAATTGGTTTAGTATAACTAAAAAATAAATTATTTTAAAATGAACCAAAATTTTGTAATTATTACTTAGACATAACTTTATTGCATAGTTCCCAGTCAGAAAAGTATCCCCTTGGTATACATAATTATCTGTTTTTATCTCTGCAGTGTCTATGCGGCATAACTTTACTTTAGGTCCCTTAATCAAATCTAGCAACTTAAACAAAAAAGTACTATCGGTTTAGAGAGGTTTTTATTTGTTAAATGTTAACTTTTAGTACTTTTTTTTAGGGATCTAAAGTAAAGTTTTGCCCTAGGCGTATCAGTGTAGATAACTATCTTGGCGTTATCTGGGATTTCCAATGATATATCTTTGCAGTATGTCTGCGTTATCTAAGCTAGAAACCAATTTAGAAGAGATAACGATCCTCATTTATCATTGTATTTTAAATAAAATTTAAATATATATTATCGGAGGATAACAAAATTGTAAGTTTGTGTTTATATTTACTGATACATTCAAAAAAAATAAAAAAGAACAATTACAATTTTATTTTCAGATAAATATTTATATTTAAAATCCAATGATAAATGATGGTAATTATCTTTGCCTAAAATGGTCCCTTGTTTAATTACTACAAAGATTTATCATTGGAAGTCCTAGATAATGCCGAGGTAAGTATCTATACTGCACAGATTAATTCTGATGGTGTTGTGTATTAATGGGTAGACAATTTTAACTCTCAGTATTTTAAAATAATTCTATGAAGGTTGACTAACCAAATTGTAAAATAATAATAGCTATGCATATTTAACTAAATTATGATTCATTGTATTATAATTAAATCCTAATTATTGTGAACAAAATGTCTTTTATTGAATTACTTCTTTTCTAATACTTAGTTTTTAATAACAATATTATAAAAAGAGAAGTTATTTGTTGGTGTAGATTTTCAAATTTTTGTTTTTATCGAAAATATACATATAAAATAATGTTTATTTATTTTTTCAAATTTTGCTTGTAATTAAATATTCTTAAATCGGTAAAAAAAAAATTAAAATCTCTAAAAAATGTTAATCACTAAACAATATCCAGCAAAAACTTTCCCGCCAAAACGCCAAAAGGTAACCGCATAAAAGTAGAAACCAGGATCATGTCGTATGTGGATCCATATAAATGCGGATCATGTCGTATGTGGATCCATATGAATGCGGATCATGTCGTATGTGGATCCATATGAATGCGGATCATGTCGTATGTGGATCCATATGAATGCGGATCATG
>JARUHE010317490.1:0-20143 GCA_031471125.1 Archaeomysis grebnitzkii | reverse complement strand
ATGCTGTTGGCGACAGCACTCTTTGCCATTGTAGCTAATGTGCTGTATAATATTCTATAATAAAAAAAAAAAAAATGTGTCCTCAAAGATCAAGTTGAAAATTGCAAAACCTGTCCAAGTCATATCTTGCTTTGTTGAAGTAATTTCTAATGCTATAATGCTATATAATAATAAAGTGAGGTAAACACTATATTTAAATGATAGTTACCTCACTTGTGCTATTGTCCATCCATATAATAGCACAAGTGATGTAAACTGTATTATTTGAATGTGTGTTACCTCACTTGTGCTATTGACGGCCCAAAGAAAAGTCCAATCGGATCCATCGATAGGTGAATGATCTGATTATCTCAAGAGCTCGTTTGTGTGAAATAGAAGACCAACTTTGGCTTGTTTATTACCTTTCTTATGCCTGAATAATTATTATTATTTATATTATTAATATAATTTTTATTTATATTATTAAAATAATTATTATTTTTATTTATAATATTATTATTTATATTAATCATATTATTATTTATATTAATTATATCAAATATTGTAATTTTGTAACATCGAAAGGTTAAGTTCGCTCTACATTGAGTAAAATTTTTATTTTTGTTTAGCCAACAATTAAAATTCTTGGGTTATATAATTTCAAATGAAGAAATGAACTGTGAAAAATTTTACAATTATTTCACAAATGATCTGAAATATGCAAAAAATGAATAAATATTCAGTACAAGATGAGCTATTAACTGTTAATATAATGTATACAATCTTCTATTTATAAAAGAAGTTATATTTTTATCATGTTACTATTCAAATATAATGTTAAAGAATGTTAGGTGTTAAATTACAATGTAAGAATTATGTAGATGTTACAAATGTTTGCTAAGCATACTCCATCTTGGAGGATGCGCCATAAGTCGGCTTAGTTTGAACATTTGTTCATTGAAATTTTATTTAAGTTTTACCGTACTTCAAATTGACGGTCACTCGATGTTCAATGTTCCTCGTTTTTGTTGTCCCATCAAATTGTTGTAATTGGTATAGAATAGCAAGAAATAAAGGAGCTGGAAATTTTGATTTAATTTTGAATTGAAAAGTTTTTTAAACTGGAATTTATTCTCACTGAACCAGGCTGTTGTAACAAAGTTTCTATTAAGAACTGAAAGGGTAACACACCATTGTTTAGTTCAAATTCACCCCCCACTTATCCACAGAATGCAGCACCAGGTGTAGACCTGTTTAAATATGTATTCCAATTTACCAAAACATTAACCAAGATAATTAAGTATATATACTTAATTTTAACTACACTTCAAAACCATCAATTGAACATTTCATTTGTCAAAATTTGTTAATGATAATGTTTTATTGAAAAATACATGTTTGATTTTATTTTTACTTAGTAACTATAAACATAAATCTCCAAATATATAAACATTGATAATGCATAATAAAGCAAGGGGTGCTGTGTGATAATATGGCTTTCCCTGAGCAAAAATTTCTTTTCCAAAAATTATAATTTTAATAAATATTTTTTTCTTTGTGAAAGCTGCTAGAATTAATTCACATTCTAATCCAATATTCCAATAAAATAAAGTTATTTCTAAAAATAAAAGCTTAGCCAAAAAGTTGCTCAGAATTAATAGTCCTTCATTTTGCTCACACTGAACATAGCTTTCAAATTATGACCGAAGTGCCTAAAACACCAAAAATGAGAAACTTGAAAAAATGTAACCATAATTAAATGTTGCTTAAAATTGAAAGTTGTCCATTTTGCTGTAAAAAGCTTTGATTTTGAATCAACAACTAAATACCTGTCTGTATAAGGTCAAGCAACAAACCAATATAGAGCTTTCGCTTTTACTTCGTTTCTATACTTGATAAAAACTTTTTCCATGTAAAGAAATTGGACTTGCCTTACTATGAACAACATGTTAATTTGTGAAATTAATGATTTAAATAAGAAAACGGTCCTAAACAAGTCCATAATCGTCTGAAATGGAATGAATTTTTGTTTCTGTACCGAGATGTGAAATCATTATTGACCATCAAATTTTCATGCAATCCTTCCCAGTGTCAAACTCAAGCTAGCATGAATGACCCTTCTTGGTTAAGCTCCAAAGTACCATTAAAACCTCTTAATTTCTATGCTTAAATCACAAACAGATGTGTTATTTGCAATAAAAAAAATATTTCCATTCTCTAACAGAAGCAAAAAAACACTTCTAGGTCAATGCCACAGAAAATATTATTCCATAAACAAAAAAATACGTCCTCGGTAGAAAAAATATTTTTTGGCACATCGACCCTTAGAAAAATCTATTGAAAGTGATCTCCATTATTTCTTGGCATCTGTACTTTTTCATTCTTTTTTCTTATTTCATATTTATAGTTTTTTTTTTTTTTTTTATTTGGCCCCAATGGACCAGGCTATGGGTGCAATGCACATTCGCCGCCGGTTGCCAACAGCATTGAATAAACATCTAATTTATTCATCGCTTGTATGCAATTTGAGAAATTTAATTTTTTGTATTTTCGTAGATTTTATGTTGTTGACACTTTATGAAATTTTCTAAAAATGTGAAGATCTAATTCTCAAATATCTTTTCTGTTTATTCAATTTCATCTGTGTTGATTTATTGATTCAATTTCATCTATGTTGATTTATTCTCCATTTTAAAAATTTGACTATGCACTCCAGTGTTTGCACATATCTTATACGTTAAGTAAGACAAATTTTCTATAAGGTAAAGTTAGAAATTTTTCTATATGGTTAAGTTAGAAAATTTTCTATATGGCAAAGCTAGAAATTTTTTTTACGACAAAGTTAGAAATATTTTGTGCAACATCTACTCTGATTTTGAATGTCTTTCCTTCATGTAGATGAAAATATATCAAAGTTCAAATATAATCAGTATTGTTTTATAATCATTCTTGGTTATGAAAATGTAAATACAAATTTTCAGAGGTTTTGTAGGTTTATTTTTAAGTTTTTTTGTACTAAGTTTTTTGGTGCTGGTTCGAATGATTGTTTTTATTTATCTGTCATTTGATTGAATTTTAAATGTCTGTATGTTTTTTATGAATTTTTAGAAAAAAATTGTATGCTTTTATGAATTTTTAGAAAAATGTTTTTATGAATTTGTAGAAAAATATTTATATGAAACTAATTTAATAGGTTGAAAATATTTCAGAATTTGTATTATTTTAACTTGCATTTTCTTTCAAAATTTTTCACTGCAAGATAAAACAATGATCAGATCTAGTCAAATTAGTTTTTGAAATGCAATTCAATTGATTTTGTATCTATAGGTTCAGGTAAAAAATGTTCAACATATCTCAAACGCATTTATTATATTAAAAAATATTTACGACATTGAACGATAGATGTCCATTTTGATTATTTTGTGATTATTACGAACAACTTCGAATTTGCTCATCAAGAGAAATTTTGTTCTTATGCTCTCGGATTATGGAATGCACTTGAGATTTCTCTTTCTTAAGCCAATGTTAAAGTTGCCATTATATTATATTATTATTATATTATTATTATTATATTATATCATTATTATTATATTATTAAATATTATTATTATTATTATATTATACTATTATTATTATTATTATAATATTATATCAATATTATTATTATATTATACTGTAAATATAATGTATAATATTGTAATTTAATAATATATAATGTTATATTATAATAATATATAATATTATGTTGTAATAATAATAGTATTATAACATAGATATATTCAGTGAAAGTTTGAAAGTTTTGTTAGGCAGGCACTCTGTAACATTGGCTATAAACTAGTTGGTTGACCTTGAAATATATTTCCTAATCTAACCTAAGAAATATTTGTTCCATTCTGAAATAATTGTTAACTTATGTTTGTGGCATTGCTTGAAAGAGGGATCAACATAAAATTGATTTATGTAAACAGGGCATTACCATTTGATGAGATCTTTGACAGTTGCCTTTAAATTGTAGGGGCATTGTTCAAGAATTTATCAAATAGTAATACCCTGTATGTAAATACATTTGTGGTAGCCTCATCTGGTAGTAGTATACATGACAAAACAATATGATAAATAGAAATACAGGCATCCCCTATTTATTGAAAAAATTGGGAAAAAATCTTATTCATACATTTTAATAAGAGTGGAATGTATTTACATTTTTATGCCCCAAAAATTTTTACTTTCTCTGAACAAAAGTCAAGGCAATTATAAAAGGGGAACATAACACTGTCCATCTTTTATTATAGTTACTCATTCTGAATCAACTGCCGTGACAATTTCTAATAATTACAAGATCTGGTCCATGACACATTTGTATTGCAATAATAGCGAGGGATGCCTGTATATGAAATTAATGTTTTATAGAATTATTATGCAAATGACATTGAATATCTACATTACTATTTTAGGTGAAGGTGAAGTTAAAATGTACACCATGTTTTTGTTGAATTTCTGCACCAATTTTTTTTTAATATTAAATTTTTTATTGTATTTCTAAATGTAATATATTACTGTAGTTTGATTATTTAATAGATTATCTGTAATGGATCAAAAATGTTTCAATTGACAATTTAGTTATTTTAAATGAAATCTGATGTTGGCATCAGTTGGTATAGTTTTCATGGTTATATACTGACATTTTTTGATTTAGTCTTTACTCTTTACAACTTTAGCAATGCCTGCAAAGTGAAATAAACAAATCACGGTCATTGGGAAATACCGACTTACTGAAATGTAAGTTCCAGATACTTGTTCAATTAGCTTCTGAAGCGAAAGGGTAATACGTTTGACTGACGAAGCACAATTGTGATCAAAGAGTTGATTTACATCTAGATTCCGGTGAGCAGACATTCACTTTATCGACTGCCATGTGCATTTTTCCTGACTTGTATCTGAAGGTCCTTGCACAAGCTCATAAGGTGATGGGTGTAGATCAAGTCTTCCACAAGATTTCAATCAGCATGGAACAATTGTATAAAACCTTACCAGATTTACGTTTGTATTACTACAAATAAAATTTTTCTGTAGTCGATTGAGGTTTTTTTATAAAAAGTGTTATATAGGCTAACAATAAAATGGTTGGAAATTGAAAGTTTACATGTAATCTAAAGATCCAAATACTTCTAACAAAGTTGAAAACAATATTTAAAATTTCTGTTTTTCCAGTCTTTAAAATGTTACAAGTTTTAGAAAATATATCTCGGTAGTGTCCTTAAGTTCCTTAAACTGATTTCATCACTATGCAATTATTGTTAACATGTTATTTATTAAATAAAATTTGAACAACCTTAGATTCCATACCCTTCAATAATATTGTTTAGATTGTAAAGCGAAGTTCAATACACTTTTGCCCACTCTAGAACAATAAATAAAGTTTTCAAATTGTTATAAAATCAGACCATTGATGTGAAGGAAATTTTAAACTACTGCCCTCAGGAGTTAAGGGATGCTTTTCAAGACACAAAGTGCTGGGCACTTATTTATATAATCGACCTTCTAGATGCATAAATAATGAACACTCCATTGTTCATATTGTTTGAAGAGCAAACCCTGGATGGCTGAGGGTGTTAGTTGAAAATTTTTTCCTATTAAACTAGTGTTTACCAGAGAGTGATTTATCACTGTTGTTAGAAAAATGTAACCTTGTGTTTGGAATGGCATTGGTGCTTGTACTGCTTGGTTTTTGGTTAGAAAATTTTTACCTGCTACAATTATCACTTTGATGAATGAATTGGTTATGTCTTGCTTTCATTAGCAAAAATTAATTTGTTGCAGTTGTTTTATCTGAAGTGGTTTTGAGTAATTAAAAATGGAATTTTAATCAAGGGTTGTTTGAAACTTCAGGTGTGTACCAGGTTCAAAATTGTTCTTAGTTTTTCAATAGATAATTTTGTTAACTTGGTATTGTGCAAAATTTAATTTCATATCCCCTGATACACAAGTCCAAATGTTTTTAAAAATAGGTAAATAATAATAGTTTAAATAAATATTTTATCAAATTTATTAGAGCTGTAAATGCTGTTAAAGTATTTTATAAAAAAAATTATGGCAAAAATATATTACACAGTTTGTTAGTTCAACTAAAATTAACTTTATAACTATATAAAAATCTACAAAATATTTACATCAGATATAGACTTTAAATAGTATTGACTATATAATTTATATATGGCTTTACTAATAAAAATATATATTTACACAACTTTTATTTGTAAGGTCCCAACATTGAGAAAGTGAAGTCAAAAAATGAACTATATAACAAACTTCGGACTAATATGGCAACCCTCAATGTCGATAAAAATTAAATCTTTGCAAATGCTAAAAAAAATGAAAATACTGCTCGGTGTGTGATAGATTATAGCTAAGTTTGAGTTAAGACAGCATTGAGTCACATCATTTAGGCATCAATTTAAAGCCGAAAGTAATATCTGAGTCAGAAATGTCTGCTTATCAGGAAAAGATTTATGACGGGTGCTTGGCAGAGAACTTTGACATGAATGCTCGAAACATTTTCAAAGAATATTAACAATTTAAAGTTTAAACATAGGGTAAATTTTATCTTCATTTATATCGGTCTTGAAGCACTAATGCAACCACTGTTTAAGCAATATGATATTACTTTGTATAAAAACATTTTTTATCAATAAAGACCAATAACAAAGTTAATGTTTTCACCACAAATCGGTTAAATTTAAAATATTTCGTATTTTTTATTTATAAATTACACCTACAAATGCAAACATGAAATTTGTTTATATAAATGTTAGCAATATTATTATTTTTTGAAGTATAATTATTCCAAATTAAATGTGAAATAATTATGACCTTTTAATTTTCTAAAAAGGCAACACAAAAATTAAAATTTAACGGCAGTAACAAATCTCTTTTCTAAATAATAAATAAATCAAGCCGAAGAAAAATTATTTGCTTTCTACATAATACTAAAATATAAAATTAAACCTCTAAAACCTAACAATAATTTTTTGTAAAGCACTTGATATACAAAGTCAAATAATGCTGTAGTAGATAACCTTTTTAAGAAAGCAAAACCTAATACAAAAAAGTATACTAGAATTTGACATTTTTTCAATCTTCACTTATGCATATAAAACCGGCTTTCATAAGAAATTGGTTAGGATTCTAAGTTCTAATAAAAATCCAAAGTAGATAAATTCACTAACAGAACACAACACATTTTGAAATAGTTTCCTCTATTATTTGACATTTATACAGCTCTAGAGCCTTCAAAGACAAATGATGAACTGTAGAGATGTGAAATACAAAAACATTAATAGAAAAATATTAAAAATTTAAACCAACTTAAGTCAAGAGTTTATTGCACAAAAATTATGAATACTGATTGGATTTAAATTAAAAAAAACATTAAAAAGTAAATTAATTTATTAGCCCAAATATTTACAACAAAATAAACATAAGGTTTGGAATACTTTCTATCTATTTTCATGTAAAAAATTAATTAAAACATTTTGACCTGGATGTTTTGCTTAACTGAAATAAGATATTTCTTTGCATATTGTAAAATTATGCATCTCTGCAGCAAACCTAAAGATTTTGCAAGATGTATCTGTATGATAGATATTGCGAAATAATATAATACTTGATACTCTGCTACCTAAGGATCATAAAAAAGGTTTTACTAGCAAGATGTCAGCAGAAATGTTCGTTGATTAGTCGGCAAGAGATGAACAGTTTAAAATTATAGCAATTGTTAATAATAAAATTGAATCATTGCATAAAGCACATCAATAGTCATGTCTTATCATACTGTGGGTACCTTTTTGCCATTGCATGTGTTTAATAATGCAAAAATGAATTATAAGAGTGTAGGAAAGGTTTTAATATTTTAATAACAATGCAAAGATAATTTCTACTTCCCCATGATAGTAATTGTAAAATCAGAAGACAGGTCCCATACAATAGCCATACATAATTGAATATTATAATTTTATTCACCAATGGTATTGTCGTATTCTTGACAGCACTTTTTCTTCATTCAAATCTAAATCGTATAACATTGTGTCAATGTGATTTAAATTGAGATAAAATGTGGTTAAGAACACAACTTAATTAGTTGCATAGTCAAAAATATCCACATTTTCCTTTGAATATAAATAGAAATTAAGACTTAAATATAAAGATTGGTTAAATGGATACATATTTATATTAGTTAATTTGAATTAAAAAAAACATTTTAAATTTAAATTATAAAGTTATAACAAAATAAACTTAATCTTAAAATAACTAACAATATAATTTTCTTAAAATTTTGTGAATTAACTCAATAAATAAAAGTGTAAGTAAAATAAATTAATCAAAATTCAACTGTCATTTGAATTATATTTTAAAAAGAAATTTTCATAATTTCTAGGATTCAAAATGGAACTAATTTATGCTTAAATAAATTAAATGGCACATAAAAAGGAGCTTATGTAATGCCCCTTCCAAAAAATTATTTATATTTTTTGTTTTATAGAATCACAATATTCTAAATACTTATAAATCTCTTTAAAATTTCGTCATGGTATAATTAAATAGAAATAAAAAAAAAGGAATAAAAACTTTACCCAATTTAAATAAAATCTAAAATGTAATTTCTCCTCCTCATATGATATCCAAGCAAGTACTTGTTTCCCTTGGATGAATACCTAAAATTTCCCTTGGATAAATACCTAAAAGCCTATTTTTCCCTCGAAATATTTTTAAAGGTAATTTTTTCTTGAAATATTTTTTAAGGTAGTTTTCCCCTTAAATATTTTTTTATTTTTCAAAGTAATTTTTCCTTAGAAATATTTTCAAGGTAATTTTTCCTGGACATATTTTAAAAGTAATTATCCCTCGAAATATTTTTAAAGGTAATTTCCCCTTCAAAATATTTCTAAAGGTAATTTTCCCCTTGCAACAAATGTGAAAACTTTTCTCTTAAATAAATCATCAGAATCAAACTTCAAGGTCGGTTTTTATGGAAGGATCTTCCTGTGCAATCTTGAGGACGGATTTCTTCACTCGCAAGACCGTGAGACGAACGTTTGGGTTCGGATGCCAACATTCTTTGATTATCTTCAGCATCCCGGTTAAGATCTGCGGAGAAAAGTCGCCATAAGCAAAATCAAAGTATTTCTCGGATTGATAGGATGATAATTGATAATAGTACAAGTGAGGCAAGCGCCATGTGATTTGAATGTGGGTTGCCTCACTTGTGCTATTGTTCATCAAATTACCCCATTAAGATCTGAGGGGAGTTTTTGAAGAGATTATAATAAAATTGTTCTTCATTTAATCAGCCAAAAAATATTTGGCTTTGCTTTAAAGAATTTTGACTACCTGCAGATTGTCTTTTACAATTGTAATTTCTCAACAATTCTCCGATTTGGAGATGACTTCAATTTCTTCTTTCCAACATTAACATTTCTGGTCAACTGAAGAGTCAATTTAAACGTTTTGATTCAACTGATTATTATTTTGACTGTGGCCAGACAATAAAGATATTCAGCAATTCATACCCAGTCAATCAATTTTCACTCTAACATTCAATTTAAGTTTGAATGGTAGAATAATTAAATGTTTTAGTCCATAAAGATGAACGTAAACTTGATGTCCGTGTTTATAAAAAGTCAACAAATTCTTTATTTCAAGTCATATGATGAAGTGAAAATATTTGTATTTTGCATAGAGCATCATTGCCAAAAAATGATAATAATTCCAACCTTATCGTTGGTCCACCTATTCGGGATAATCGGACGGTACTGATCGGTGCAGACGGCCTTGCGCATCTCTTCGACGGAAGGATCGGCGGAAACGACATCTCCGTACGGGGGGACGTAATCTTCCGCAAAGCCGTTGGATATACAACGAGAACACACTTCCCACATCACGAGACCCATGGCATACATGTCGGCTTTGCGGTAACTCTCGAACACGTCCAGGTCGATTCTGAGGAAGGATAGAAGACTTAGATTGTCACATGGATCGACAATAGCACAAGTGAGGTAAGCTCTATGTTATTTTGATTGGGTTACCTCACTTGTGCTATGTTCTAATTATTTATATAAAACAATAGCACAAGTGAGGTAAGTTCTATGTTATTTTGATTGGGTTACCTCACTTGTGCTATAGTCGATCCACATAACATGATGTAAAATTTACCTTTTCTGTAATGAAAGGGAAAATATTTTATGATCTGCAATACAATTTATTGAAATAATAATAATTTATTGAAATAATCATCGTATAACAAATTTATGTTTTTGTTGGATAGTCTAATTAGATAATTTACCCACTTCTTTGAAATAAGGTTATATAACAAATAGTATTGTACATTGTAGTTAATTACATTAATGTGTTTTTCAAATATGTTAATAAACTTGTCCATGAACATTCAGGGAAGTGGTCTAACCATTCATGTTAACGTTTACCATATTTTCTACACAATTGGCAACAAACATTAGCCACAATTAGTCTATATATTAATATAGGTTTCTGTATTTAATATTTTTACACAAGAATCAATATATCATTGAGTGAAATTAATGTGAGGTTTGTACTTTTCACAATTGACAGGTATTAAAGCCTGGAATTTCATACAGTAATTTATCTAGCAGTTGTATGAATACTTTTTGTCAACCAGTAACCTAACTTGATTTGAAAAAGTGCCAAAAACTAGATTTAACCAACCAGTAACCTAACTTGATTTGAAAAAGTGCCAAAAAACTAAATTTAACCAACCAGTAACCTAACTTGATTTGAAGAATTGCCAAAAAATATATTTAACCAACCAATAACCTAACTTTATTTGGAGAAGTGCCAAAAAATATATTTAACCAACCAGCAACCTAACTTGATTTGAAGAAGTGCCAAAAAAAGATTTAACCAACCAGTAACCTAACTTGATTTGAAGAAGTGCCAAAAAAATATATTTAACCAACCAGTAACCTAACTTGATTTGAAGAAGTGCCAAAAAATATATTTAACCAACCAGTAACCTAAATTGATTCAAGAAGTGCCAAAAAATAGATCTAAACAACCAGTAACCCAACTTGATTTGAAGAAGTGCCAATAAATAGATTTAATCAACCTGTTATCTAAAACTTCGGGTGCCATGTATCTTATAGTCGGAGACTTCTGGTTGTCTCCCATGTCAATTTGAGCTTCGCCTCCAACAGTCGTTAGCTTCACTGCAAGACCAAAATCGCCAATAACGCAAGTTCCGTTTGGCTGAGAACACAAACAAAATAGATTTTGGATTTAACCTCTTTTGAAAAACATAAAAATTATTTAGAATTATTAGAATCAGAATTATTTGAATTAGAATATTATTTATAAAATAAATAAATAAATAAATAATTAATAATAATAATAATAATAATGTTAATAAATGCAGCCAACATATGGCACCTCCTTCAAGCTGGGTCGAGTTTTTGATGAAAGATTTTAAAAGTAATCGGCCATATTCAACTTCTCAAAGCATAGCTTAGAGTGGACTAGCATCAATGGGAATGAGATTTGTTTATTAATCTTCATACGACCTGATCCACTCAGCTATACAATAAGGAAATCTCCAAAATTAGGTTGATGTATTTCTTTCCTTGATTATAGTTGAACTGGAAAGACCATTCACTTTCATCTATTGACATTTCGCCTGTGATTGTAGAGTAGGGTAAGCATACTAAATGTCGACCATGTGTTATATGTCGTCCCCTTTATTTAAAAAACCACATTATTTACTAATTATTTAATATTTTCAGCTAATAATTACACCTTCAAGATTCTTGGTACCAAAGGACATTTAAATCAGCAAACTAATAACTGAGATATGATCAGTTGGATGACATCGGTCGACTTTAAACCCTTGTTCTTAAGCGGTCGACGATTAGTAGTCTTACCCTATTATTATTTTATAAGTTTACATATGGTTCTTGGAGCGGACATGGACTATACAAAAATCATAGCTCCCCCCCGGGAAGTGGGAGTGTTTGTTTGAAAAACGTCTAATGTGAGCGAAGTATAATTCATTATTCATTGTCTCTCTTTACATTTCGTTTTTAGCTAAAAAAACGAGCGTGCTTGCGAAAGGTTGGCTATGCAACCACTGATCTTATTTATTAGTGATCATAAAACATTTTTTAGACAATTTTTGTGTTTATAGAACTAAACCTTTTTTAAAACCGGAAAAAATTTCGCTTAAAAAAACTTTTAGGTTAAGTCAAAAATTATTTGTAATTCAATGTTTTGGCTAAAAATCTAGTTTGAACCCAAAATTTACTATGATCTATTAGTGATAATATAAAAACTAATACATTGAAAATACAATTTCATAAATGTATAATTCTTATTGGTGCAACGATTTATTTGCATTGTAACGCATAAATTATCTTATGATTACAGTTATAAAATATTAAAATATGTTACAAGTCATGAAAACTAATTAAATTAATCAAAATGATGAAATATACTCAATTAAAAATGTAGATACAGTTTACTTGAAAATTTAAGAAAATGTAATTTAGGTTTGTGTTACAAAATGTAGAAGTTTTTTGTTTCTAATTTAATTGAGTCTTGGAGGTGAAACATATTTTGCATAAGATTTTATCAAAATTATTATTTATAAAACGTTCTGCAAGAATAAAATTTTCGTTAGTCTGTTTTATGAAAGTTTAGTTTCAAACATTGACAATTGCCAAATTAGTTTACATTAAAGTCTTTTAATTATTTTTAAAATATATCTGCAACACAAAGGCTTATAACAAATAATTGATGTCCATGGTTTTACAAGGATACTTTAAATTAATTAACACTGTAACCGTTTTTGGTAACAATGGTGATAAATAAATCTAATAGCTTACACCATCTTATGTTACACCAAATGTAATCAAAAACATAACTAACTTAATTTGTATCACTGGTGTAACATAAGATGGAGTGAGCTATTAGATTTATGTATCACCGATGTTACAAAAAACGGTTAAACTGTTAAGAAAAATAAGTTCAATAAACAGTTATTTTGTAGTTGACGAACAAAATTGAAAATGAAGACAAATGATTATCAAACTGAGGGTCATCGCATAATAATTAAAAGACAAAAATAAAAAAAACGTTGGATGTTAGGTTAAAAAATTCCTTTGTTGGGAACAAAAAATAAATGTATGCGAGTGTGAAAAGGTTGGAAGAATTATAAATGATAAGATTTCAAGATAAATGTTTTTTTCTTTTGAATATGTAAAACAAAAGAAAAATGGCTGAAACATATATTTAAAAATAGTTTTTTAATTTGACTTTCAGTGAAGTGTTTGAGCAAATGCAAATTAGCATAAGGTAATGATCGACTTATTTTAAATAATTCTAAACCACAAAACATTTTGAACAATTGTCGACATGAGTCATCATTAGTCCTAATGCTTTTATCTTGAGCAACACATTAGAGAAAGGATAAGTTGGAAATCAAGATTAATCAATCTTTTGTTTCGTTAACAAATATAATGAACGCTTTCACAAAAGTAATTTGAACATTTAATTGTTTATTTTTCTTCTTAGAAACAATTGAAAGTAATAAAAGAACATCCAAAGAACAATTGCACTAATTTCGACATTTTTTTGCCGCCATAATTCAGCTTTCAATAAAAAAATGCGTTGAATATATTAAGTTATTTTTCGGGAAGTACATTCTGTAAAAAATAATATATTAAATATATTCAGTGTTTTCGTCGAATGACTTTTATAGTAAATATTTAATCATTTAATAATGAAATAAAAACAAACACAAATAAAGTCTATAATTAAATATTTAAATTAAAATCAAAAATTTAAATTTAAATTAAAAAACTATTAAAATTTATAATTAAATATTTAAATTTCAAACCAATTTTTATTTTTTCTAAATTTTTGGGAAAATCTTATTCAGCTATGACTGAATTAACGTTTTAAAATATTTACGAGTGAATTATGTATTTATGAGTTTATTTGGGTTTTAGCAAAATTTAATTTAATGTTTCTTAAATCTTGAGGCTTAGCAAACTTTTACTATATTAAGCCTATTACAAAATGTTTTACAACGTAATTATTCAAATATTTCTTCTTTGGAAAGATTGAAGTCATAATGATTTGCTATTACTAAAGTATTTAAAAATTTAAAATAAGACCACTGCGTTAAACAAGATTAAAAAGTATTGATCTAGGCTTTACATTTTACAACTTTTTTTTATTACTTGAATGTCTAATATATCTAAAATATTTTCCTTTATAACTTGAAATATAAATTAGTTTTCAATTAGATTAACTCAAGGCCTTAATATTTAATTACTGAGACTGAAATCATTGTAAAACATTTAATCAAATGCTCTGAGCTCTCGATTTTATGTTTAGCATAAAAATTAAATCAATTATATACTCTATGAAGTTATTAGGAATCTTAATTATAGAAGTCAAGATTAATTAATACAAAATAATTTGCATAATTCATTTATGGTTGTATCGTTTCAAAAAATTAAACTGGTCTAAATTTGTCTATTAGTTAAAGTGAAAACTTTTCGTTCAAACTATCATAAACATACAAACCTTTGAAAAGAATAACCAACTACATAAATAAAAAAACAAAACCAATAAATATTTAGTTGTTAAACCATTTTATAATTAAGGGAATAAATAATATAAATATTTAGTTGTTAAACCATTTTATAATTAAGGGAATAAATAATATAAATATTTAGTTGTTAAACCATTTCATAAATAATGGAATAACTAATATAAATATTTAGTTGTTAAACCATTTAATAAATAATGGAAAAAATAATATAAACATTTAGTTGTTAAACCATTTAATAAATAATGGAATAAATAATATAAATATTTAGTTGTTAAACCATTTAATAAATAATGGAATAAATAATATAAATGTTGAACATCTTAACACAAACCCTTAAACACACTTTGACATATCCAAATGACTAATTAAATATTATCATCAATGATTACATTACAATAACTATTTTGGAGTAATTAAATCGTAATTTTTTAACGATGTGTTAAATATTAAAAAAAGAGTTGTAGCATTTAAATTTTTTTTGTTAAAAAATAATCTTTATATAGTTTGGTTTGACGGAATCTCTAAACTTTACTAGAAATTTTACTATAAATTTTATAGAAAACTTTACTAGACATTTCACTATAAATTTTACAGAAAACTTTACTAGACATTTTACTAGAAACTTTACAAGAAACTTTACTGATAACTTTACTGAAAGCTTTACTAGAAACTTTACTAGAAACTTTACTAGACACCCTACTAAAAATTTTACTAGAAATTTTGCTAAGACCTTTACTCAAAACTTTACAAGACATTTTACTAGAAACTTTCCTAAAATCATTATTAAAAACTTTACAAGAAATTTTGCTAGAAACTTTAATAAAAACATTATTTAAACTTTACTAAAAACTTTACTTAAAACATTATTTAAACTTTACTAGAAACTTTACTAGAAATGTATGATAATTAGGAAAATGTTTTTCTGATTTCGTTTTATTAGATTATTTCGTTTTGAACAACAAATTTTTGTTATCATTATTTTTGAAACAAACAAATAATTTGGAATAAAAGTAATTTATTTTTTGAATAGAAGTGTTTTTTTGATATAAAAAAACTATTTTAATATAAAGGAAGATAAAAAAATAGAAACATTAACACCAAAAAAAACCCAATAATTTGTTTAATTTTAAGACATGATAAAAGAGCAGTTTTTTTTAAACTAATAAGAGGTTCATAAATATTCAACTTTTTTTTTAATTAACAAGCTCGTGAATTAAATAGAGCAATAAAAAGTGACTGAAAAGTATAACAAAGTTTTATTTACAAATAACAACAACAAAAAAAATGTGTTTTTATTTCTTTCATTGGTTACAAAAAAGTTTAAATTTGAAAGGCTGAAGTGAAATAAACATTGACAAAGAAAACTAATCCTCATATAGCACACGTATTGCACCAGACCTGAAGCCAGTCTATAAATATAGGAACCAATTCAAGAACGTTTACTTGTCTAATAGATTAACAAACAACTTTTTTTTAGCATAATTGCTATTATAATAGACTTAAAAAGCTAAATTATAATTTACTTTGACTACCCAATAAATAAAACGCCTTTAAAGTAAGTAATAAAAGTACTCTAACTACTAATTTAATTCTTTCAAAGTAAGATGTATTTTTGCTCATATCAAAAAGTAAAATACGAAAGTATAAAACATGAAATTAGCATAAATAAAAATTACAAATGCAATAAAAAAATAACATGTTTAAATAATTTTTTTTGTTGACAAAACTTTCTAGTTTCTTGTTTAAATCAAACACACAATTTCACGTTTAAAAAAGTTTAAATAGTGTTCACACCAACCTTAGAATAAATAAAAAAAATAACGTGTTTGAAGCTTAAATATTGTAGTTAAAAAGTAATATGTATAGTTTTGATAAAAAGATTTATATAAGCTGTCCTTTACCTATTTATTTTCTTTATTTTTTATATTTTCTTTTTTTTTGGTTGGATCAAATTGAAACTCAAATCCTTTCTTTAGTGCCTACAGTTTATTTGTGGAGATCCGATTGCATAATCATAGAACGTTTTCGACGGCAATTTAATACTTTAACCGTTTCTTATAACACACGTGATACATTATCCTAATGGCTTACCCCATCTTATATTGCACCAGTGATACAAATTAAAAACATAATCAACTTAATTAGGATAATGTATCCCCGGTGTTACAAGAAACGGATAAAGTGTTAATAAGTTGGATCATCTTATCAGTAAAGTTGCCAGAATTGCTTGTGTGAATCTACAATGCAGTTAAATCTGGCAATAATTACTCTTTTCACAGTTGAACGGTTTTATGACGAGAGTAAAATGTAAACAAACTTTCGTTTTCAATTTATTTCCTAATATTATTTTAATTTTATAAAATAATTATTATAACATTATAATATTATGATATTATTATAATATTATATGTTATATATGTAATATATATATATTATAATATTTTATGTTATTATGATATTTTATATTATGTATATATATAATATATATTATATATTATATATTGTTATTATAATATTATGAGGAGAGTAAGATGCAAACAAACTACCGTTTTACATTTATTTCTTAATTATACTTTAATATTATTAAATAATTATTATAATATTATGATATTATTATAATATTATATATCATATATATAATATATATATATTATATATTATATATTATATATTATTATAATATTATATATTAAATATACGAGTATATAATATATATTATATATTAGTATACTATTATGAGGAGAGTAGGATGTAAGCAAATTTTGTTTCACATTTATTTCTTAATATAACTTTTCAAATGTTAAGCCATGCTTTACTTTTTAAAATTGTTAATACTTTTTTTCAATCAACTTCCTAATAACAAACAGGTAATGTACCGATGAAAAAAATAAACACAACACCCAAATAAAAGGTAATGACCGGTTAGATAGGATGTAGGTTAGGCTTGCCCCTGTTTAAGGTTATGCATATCCTTAGGGTTAACATCACTTGATTATGGGTAGTAGTCTTAAGGTTAAGATGTGAAGATGAACAACAATTGATACAGTTCGATTAGGCTTGTTAGGTAAACCTATAACTATTGTCGTTAATTATTATGAAAGCAAATGCGTTTGTTTTCAAGCTTTATGTTTTGCTCGCAAGAAAGTACTAGAGCAGACAATATAAATAATTGCGTACATGTTTTAAAATAATCTCAAGTAGTGTTTGTTTTTTGCGCCATAATGTACTAATGAAAGCTCTTATTTTGAACTGATTTATGCTGAGGTATGAGTTCATTTTTAGGTTTGAGTTTTTATCTTACTGTAGCGGAGATTTGTTTAATTTTGAACAGGAAACTAATATCAACACAAATTGTAAAGCCTTACGGATCTTTTATTTCATAATTTAATTTTTATATGAAAATTTTTTTTGGGTTAAATACGTCAAAATAATTCATAGCAAGCGAATATATTTTTTCTCTTCAACTTACACGAAAAACAACTTTTTAAAAATTAATATTACAAAGAAATATGTATATGATCGTGCTTTTCATTTTCTCAGTAATACCACAATGTTTTTTTTAAATATAATTGTTCAAGTTTGATTTATTTTTTAAATAACTTAAAATAAGTTTTTAATTATATAATTAAGTTAATTTAAAATGTTTGTAAAACACCAATCATTTCTCAGCTCAACCAATGTAATTCTCAATATTCTATTTTAGGTCACACCGAGATCATCATTAATAGCTAATTTATTCATAAAAATTAGAAAATTAAGAAAAATTAATTCTCGTTTTTTTCGAAAATCATTAATCATTGAAATTCTTGATTAAACGATAAGAACACTTTAAGACGAGACGTTATTAATCTTAATAATTTGCAAAAAATATTTCCGATAAAAACTTTGTTATATTTTATTCTTTTTTCAAGCCATTAACAAAGCTGTTTCATCTAAATTCCATGTGTAGCCTATGTTTGTATGTATGTATGTATGTATGTATGTATGTATGTATGTATGTATGTATGTATGTGTGTGTGTGTGTATGTATGTATGTATGTATGTATGTATGTGTGTGAAGTGGCACTAACTTTTCATTCAACGAGGTTTTAAGATACTCTACATGGTATACATTGTTAATCTTTTTTGTATGAGCTTCGACGGTTTAATAACTTTTTTTTATGACACATTTGAATATGTTTTACTGTTTTTTGATTTGGTTATTTAGTTGAGGAAAATTTAAAATAAAACTAAATAAACAAGGCAAAATACAGTAAAACATATTCAAATGTGTAATAAAAAAAAGCTATTAAACCGTAGAATAACTACAAAAAATAATACTTAAACTTATTCAAAATAATGAAACAACAAATGCCTGAAGAGCTATTGAAATAGCAAAATCTAGATTGCAATGTAAATATGTTTGTAAACCATTAAATAAATTTTATAATAATATTAAAACTATCACCCAAAAAGCTCATACAAAAAATCTTAAAAAATATATCATGTAGAATATATATATATAATTATAAATAAATTTATAAAAAACAATTTTAAACTAGAAAATATAAGAAATAATAGAACCAAATGAAACTTAAATTTTTGATTGCAAATACAAAAATAAAACATATTTATGAATTTGTTGTAAATAATAATAAAAAAACAAAGAAAAATACATTTATCAAAAACTGAATTCGCAAAAAGTACTTCCAAGAGAAGAGGCTAATAGAGATGGAAATAAGTATCGATCATGAGAGGCAAGAAAGAAAGAGAGAGCGAGAGAAAGAAAGAGAGAGATAGAGAGAGATAGTACATCTGATGTGTGTCCTAAATCAATACTTTGTGTCCGAGATTTTAGATTTTAGTTTAGTCAAAATAATAAAATATTTATTTAATAAATTCAAATAAACTCAAGATTGTGACATACACCTACTATACATTTGTGATTATCAAAGCAAGAACAAAAAGCATAGCTTAAGACATGTTAATGCAACAGACAAACAAATAATTTCATTAATATTTAAGTAAGAGCATCTTGTGGCTGGCATAGGCCCACATCATTATTTCACTAAAAAAAATTGAAAAATCATAAACAATTATTTAAAATACATTTAATTTGTAGCAACATCCAATTACTATTGATAAAGAGTTGCTATAAAATGTATTTATATTATATTATTCTGCAAAAAAGTTTGAAAAATAATATAAAAAATACTTAACAAAAATATTGAACTCCTAGCAACATCCAAATACATTGATTGATAAGTCGTTGATATAGAATTGTATTTATATTTACTGTTGCCAAGGAGTACGTAGCAACAATAAACTCATTTGGTTTGAAAACAAAATATTTACATTTACAGTTTGTTAAATATAAATATTATTTTTGTTAATAAAACATCTCCCTAATACACACGCCCTGAATTGAATTATTCATTTATGTTGCCTATGTTATATTGTTTGATCAAATCTTTCATTATTTTTATTAAATTATTATTATTGACTTCATGTTCATACTGTTTTATTGATTCAGACTATTTTTAA
>JARUHE010317479.1:0-11632 GCA_031471125.1 Archaeomysis grebnitzkii | reverse complement strand
TATCACAATTGCTTGTCCCAGTCTTTTAAATGGTTAGTAGCCACCAATATTATAACCTTTTTGCCAGTTCGCATTTTGCTGACTAGTATATATATGTATAAAGTTGCTCACTAACTGGTTGCCCCCAGTTTTCTCTCTCGCGAGGAAATCAATGGAGCTCAGATACCCAGCCACAGTAGTTGGGTGCTTCAAGAATTCCAAAGGGAAGCATTTGAGTAAAGTTTCCTCTGCTAGGAAAACCTATGACAGAACAGGATTAAATGTTCTGTAGAATGTGGACAGAGCGGTGAGTTAGTGTTGTCCAGTTTATGTTGGCACCCAGTGGGCAACCATCGTCGTTTCAAACATTGCTTGAGAGTTGAACTGAAGTTTGTTAAGCAACAAACCCAATATAAACGGTATTAAAACGTTGTATTTTGCAAGACCTTTGTTATTCAAATTATTATTGAAGTCAACGTTGTATGAACATCTAATAACGTTTTTAGATGTTATAACAACTTTTCGTACAAATTTTACTCTAACCAATTTCAATACAACGTTAATTGAACATTTTTAAAACAATGCTGTTTCAACTAACCTTTATTTAACGTTTGTTGATTTATGGTTACATAAACGATGTTCTTCATTATATGGTAGTGGATATGTATGTAAATACTAACCTCTTGGGATAGCTGGGGTGGAGGAATGTTGCTGAAATTATGGGAATAGTTCTTGGGTGAATTATTTTTTTCTGTCTGGGTGGAAGTGTCATGGGAGATGTTCGTGTGTTGTTGTGGCAAGAAAGATAGTTCCTCCCATGTCAAGGTGAACTTTTATTGAGTGTACTTTTGCTTCTGACTGTGTGCAATGTAGGGGGTTGTTTTGAGTTTGCAGTGGCAATAGAGAGTGTTATGTTATGTATTATTTCGATTTGTTTATGTTTGTATGTGATAATATAGAATCCCAGCTAGGACTGGCATGGTTCGAACAAATATTTTGTAGATTATTGTTAATTTGTTGTGTTATGTCAGAATGTTGTGTTTTCTAGAGTTTGTGTTGTTTATTGTTCTAATTTACTGTTTGTTTTTAGGTTTACTGAGTTAACATATTAATTGAGTGTCTTGTGTATAGCAAGGTTCACGCTAAGAGCTATAGGAATTTTTCAGAGGAAAGAGTTGATTGAATATGAGTGATATGTGGATGACTGTATGGTTGATATTGGTCTGATGTAATAATTCTTATTGTGGATTTTGCTTGGAATGCTGACATTCTGTTTGCTTTGAAAGAGTCTTCAAGAATATATATTGTATGTACTTTTGTAGGTTATGTGTATCTGTTTTGTAATATAGATGTGTTGATGCAATAGCTAGGTCGCTTGTGCAGGAAAGAAGTAGTGTGGCTGGAGAGGCGGTGCAATGAGGAGATCGTATAGAAGAAATGAGCAATATAGGAGAGAAATTCCTTCTTTAGAAATTATATTTAGTGTTTTTGTTTGTATTTTATTGTGTGTTCATGTGTATGACTTGTGTCTGTCTGCTAAAAATAAGGTTTTCAAGCCATGTCTTACTGCTGTGATCTATTGTTGTGCTGATAATATGTGTAAGGATGTGTTGTGGGACTGTGTCAAGTGTTTTAATGTGTGTATTGTGATTTGGACTGTTCTAGAGGGCGGAGATTTTGATTGTGACCATCAACTATATGGTGCGATAGTCTTGTGAGCTATGCTGTGATAGAGTGCTTGGAACGAAAACTGTGTTGAAATTATGCTGTATGTATATGAGTATGGATTTTGTTTAGGATAAGTCTTTCCAGAATTTCTGCTACATTATATTAGATATGAAGGATGTAGAACGATTTGAAGATAGAGTGCTAGCTGCTTTGTCTGGTTTAGGATAGGGATATGTGCCTTGTTTATGTTATTGGTAATGTATCCAAGAATATTTATATATGTGTGTTAAGGTATTAATTGCAATGATAAGTTTGATTAGTTTTAATGTTCTTGTGATTCTACAGTTGTTTTAGGATGTTGTTTTTTTGCTAATTGGCTTGCAACATTTTAGAATGTTTTTTCTTGTGATTTGTAGTTTTGATATGTCCATTTGTGGTTGTTATTGCTTCATATGTGGATGCAGGGGTGAACATGAAGTTATGTATATATTTAATTGTTTTCAGAGTTTTTTACAATGTGTTTATAAGCTTTTCCACCTTTCCTGTTTTTTGTCATTTATGGAGTTTGTGGTTTAGCTTAACTTTCATTTTTTGGTGTGGGGGATGTTTTATTTTTAATGTTGTTTCTCTTTTTGATGAGTAAAAATTTGAGGTTACAGTTTTTTTATGTTACCTTGTGGAATGAAAATATTGGCGGCTGTATTGATGGTTTTGATTATCATTTTACCTGCTGGTTCTAAAGAGTTGTGGTTAGCTATGGTAAATGTTGTGAGTAATTGTTCGATATGTGTTGTGAAGTATGTTTTTCTATGTTATATTTTTGCTTAGTTGATGGTGATGGTAATTGCTGGTCCACTGTAATGCAATTTATGTTGTTTGTTGTTTAGTGTACTAAGGTGTTTTAGCTTCTCAAACATTATGTTTCCCCTTTTATCTGTATATTGAGTGTGTAACCATGTTTGATGTTTGCCAATGAAGTTGTCTGTTAATATGATATTTGAAATGTTGTCGTGGCATTGTAGATGAGAGGAGAATTTTGCTTAATTTGAAGCAGGAGAAGGGGAATGTACAGTATGTGTTGATTATGCTATATGATAATGTTTTTATTTTAATTTAACTAGTTTAGTTTTGATGTGGAAGATGGAGTAAGGGATTCTTTAATTGATATTCGTCATTTGTAGTTTGAGCGTGCTGAATACTCACAAAGTGAAGCGCCGACTGTAGGCCTGTTTATTTATATATTCATACATTCATTCATTTTTTTTGTGTGGGTTGTGCTTGTGAATAGGATGGTTTTTTGTATTAGTGTGTGGAGGCCGCCCCTCTTCTGTGTCCAGGTCTGTATGTTCTTATTTGTGAGTAGTGAGGGAAAATGTAGGAGTGTATGAAGGATGAGTGTTTTATGAGGGCTATGTCTATCTTGTTGTGAAAACAAATTTAATTATGTGGTCTTTTGTGTATTATATTTATATTCAAATTGTAGTTTTTCTATTATTTTATTTTTTGTTTGTTTGATGTATTATGTGTGCGTGGGTTGGTGGTAATGGTGTGAGAGAGCGCTTGTTGATTGCGTATGTTATATATTGGGAGGGCAAGATATATTTCTCTTGAGAATAAATGAGATTTATTTCGTCTTGGAACACAGGAGGTGCATTATGTCTTAAGAGTTTAGAAGGTGTACTTTTGCAGCAAGTCCATTTTGGAGTATACTCATATGTGGTAGTTGTTAAAAAATGGAAATCTGTCTACCTGTGATTTATGTATTGCATGTTGGGCAGGTGTATGATTTTTGGTTAGGTACGTGTTGCATTGGACCAGAGTTGAATTGTATGTCTCCAGCTAGTAGAAGTTGGAATACCCTGTGGGCTGGAGCTCCCAGCGTATTTGATAAAATCAGGGCAAGGAAATGGATGTGGACGGATGTAGGACAGGACAAGGATCCTTGCCGCCATAAGCTATATTTCCATGGATTGACCGGAGAGCGACCAGGAAAGGACGAGAAAGATAGGACGAACGATCCAGGGTATGTCGTTTATCTCCTTAGCCCCAACACCAATATCGTATAAATTTTAAGGTAACAAACAAAACAATAAAATAATCACCAACACAAAATAAAATAACCAAATCAAAACAAATATAAGAATTAGAGCAAAACCATACAAAAAATAACAAATGTTAAATATAAAAACTCCAAAAAATTCACCAAAGAAAAACAAAAGTATATCCAAGATATAAAAAACAAAACAATAAAAGAATTACCAAAACAAAAACAAAAATATGTGCAAGATAAAAAAATCAAAACAATAAAAGAACTGCCAAAAGAAAACCAAAACCAAATAAAAATATATAACAAAAATTGTTTTTTCTTAACTAAGGCCTTATAGTCAAGCAATAAAAACCGCGGCAGATTTAAAACATCTTTACTCCAATGGCTATGTCAACGAACCATTGTTTTTGCTATTATTATTATTTATATTATTGTCGTTATTATTAGTATTGTCATTATCATTTCGTAGCTTTATTATTATCCAAAGTATTATTTTCATTGCCCTTCCGTTCCCAGTCTTAAATTTATGTTATTGCTTCATTTTTTTATTCTCTTGCGACCGTTGTTTTATTTTTTGTTAATAGCTGTAATCACCATTGTTATTGTTATTGGCAATTTCATTAAAAAAATCTTACTCGCTTTGCTATTTAAATAATAATTATTATTATCATTATTTAATAAAGAAACAAATAACAACGATTTTGACGGTGCACGATAACAAAACAAACCATATTTTAATAATATAAAATAGTAATAATAATATAAAAAATATAAAAGCACATTACGTCTCTTATTAGTACCAATAAGTTAAATATAATGCGAATAAAAGTAATAATATTAATACTATTACTATAGTGAATGATGTTTTATATTGTTATATTGTTATTTTACCAAACTATTGTTATTATATAATTGTATTTATATATTATCATGTTATTATGTCATTGCATTATTATACCATTATGTTTTTTATAATTTGTTTCAATATGTAGTTATATTAGTATACAATTGTATTTATATGTTATTATGTAATATGTAATTTTTTTACATAATTATTTTTATGAGTATTGTTATGTTAATATGTAATTTTATTATTATATAATTACATTTATATATTATTATATAATTATTTATCAATGTAGTTATATAATTATTTACCAATGTAATTATATAATTGTTTATCAATGTAATTATATAATTATATATCAATATAGTTGTAAAATGTTAATATTATATTTGTATATAATAGTATATTTATTTTTCTCTGTGTATTGGAAAGATTAATTTGTATAATTTGCATTCTCTCAAAGCATGCTCGTACACCACTATTAGCATTATTATCATTACCGTTTTTTCTATTATTCTTGTTTTACTTCATTTTTTAAATTACGATCTAACCGACCAGGCTATGTATGAAACTGCATCTGGTTTTTCAAGACATCCATCCTTTCAAGTGCTAAAAAAATATAAAATGCTTAGCTTCGCTTGTTTCCAACGCATAATCACCACATTGAAACATTGTTACATTATTACTTAACAATAGTGTTTTCTAATAACTGTATTGGCTAGAAAACCATTTTGTTCAAGATCTTTTAATGATGACGTATGGAAAATCAAAAATATGTGACAAATAATTAACTAATATATATGTTATGTCTCTTTTTCTACATAGATATACTTTCGGTTGACTCCATCTTCTAATATACTATCACTTTATCAATACAATTCACAATTATTTTAATTCAGTTTACTTTTATCTTCCAAATGTTGTTGATGACTTTTATGAGTATTTCATCTTCATTGGCTTTGCAATTTTTTATTGTTTTCATTCAGTTCTCGACTTTAAAATGTAATCTTATTCACCTCCTATAAGGGTTTCATCGTTATGTTTACCATCTTAACTTTCTGCTTGATCTATATTTTGTAGCTCATTAAAATACTGTCTCCGTTTTTATAGCTTGTCATCTGTCCGAGGCAGCATATATTGATCCAATAATATCTAAATGTTAGTAAAAATTAACTTCAAATTTTTGTTGCCCCAACAAATATTTACAGAGAAAGTATAATTTATAAACATAGATTATTAACATCAGGAGATTGTTAACGGCCTTGGCCACGTTGAAACACCGCTTCCCGTATGCTCAGCGAAGTTAAGCAACGTTGGGTCTGGTTATAACTTGGATGGGTGACCGTCTGGGAACACCAAATGCTGTTGGCAACCGGCGGTGAATGTGCATTGCACCCATAGCCTGGTCCATTGGGACCGATTAATAAAAAAAATCAGGAGATTAGTTAAGTACAAATACTCCTTTCTGCGAATAATCATACACATATAAATGCAATATCGTGACATGTATATGAATGATAAAAGCGAAACATGTAATACACAAACAATACAGACATGAACTAAAAACACCTTGAAACGCCATAAACTATCAAAAAACAAACTTTCTATATAAACAATTATAAATCATGACAACTCCCACGAAAAATATCATTCAAACATTCAATGAGAGACTTAGATTTACCCAATGAAAAGGATCCAACAAACTACAAATACATTATCATATCCATATATCATGGATTGAATCACAAAAAAAGTTGATTGAATCAACAAACATGTGTGCATTGTTGAAAAAGTTAACCAATTTGATGATGTCAATTTTGAGTTACTTAGACGTAAAAAGTTAAGTATTTTTAGTGAACCTATTATTATTATATCTTAAACCCTCAGCCACAAATGTCATGTCCAAGTGCATGGCATATCTTAACTAGCGACATACAACCAAACTATATTTTAAACTCTTTAAAATTGTTATAACTGTGTTTTTTCATGTAATGCCAGTTTTTTTAAACTAAATATATATATATTCTACTTATTTGTATTTACAAAGTTTGCCATTGCAGTATATTCTTTTAAAAGCAGAGTAAGTAATTGTTTGAAAAACATAGACATCTTTGTTCAAGATGAATTTTCAATATTTTAAAACGTTTGTTCTGCAAATTTTGTGATATTTTTTGTAAATTGTATAAAATATTATGAAATTGCTTAACCAGCTGATTTTTTCGAATTATACTATCGCCCAAGAAATAAGAGTTCCATTCAAATAAAAAAGTAAATTGTTTTATTTGTCGCTTTAAATTATTAAAACATAAAAAACAAAAAACAATTTGTGTTTTGTTTACGAAGCTGATTGTATAATATAAAACTGTATACCAGTTTAAAATTTTCTGTTAAAGAGAACTCTTATTTTTAGGTGATAATACAAATTATAAAATTAGAATGTGAGTGAGTGAGCACTAAAAACACTTGACTAACTCTTACGTCCAAGATAGTCAAAGTTGTCATAACTTTTTTTTGATTCAATAACACTCGTGTCACGTTGTACCAATGTCATACTATTTTGATGGAATCGACAAAAAAGTGTGCACTGTTAACAAATGTTAGTCAATTTGGTGATATCAGTTTTGACTATCTTTGATATAAAAGTTAGTCAAGTTTTTTCAGTGAGCTCAAAATACGAGAGTGCGTTCATCATTTTAGATTTGCAAGTCAAGTGGCGAAATAAAAACAAATATTTGTGTTATGTGTGTGTTAATATTTTTTTGTTCTTTATATTTTATGAGTCCTTATATTTTAATTCATATTTGTATTGTTGTTATTATTATTTTTAGTGTTATTATTGGCATTGTTGATATTATTGCTATAACTTCTGTTTTATTTTAATTATTGTTAATTGTTTTACCAATGTGATACGATTTTGATAGAATCACAACATTATATAATCAACGAAAAGTATGCACTGTTAACAAAGGTTAATCAATTCAATAATTTCAGTTACGACTTTCTTAGACACAAAAGTTGGTCAAATGTTTGTGTGACAAGAATAGGTAAGAAGACCTCATTCAACAAAATTATTCTCGCAGCAAATATAATTATTTGTTTTAACTTCGCATTATGTATAAGTACCATTCTCATTGTTCTATATTTGATGTAAATTAAAAAAAAATGTATTATTTAATCCCTCAGAAAGTATGTATAATTATATTTAAGATCCAACGATATATGAGGATAATTTACAATGGTAAGATATAGTCGCGGTAACGCAGACATAAAGTACCCACTTAAGTATGGGTAGTAATGAAAGAAAAGTATCCTATGTAAAGCATGGTTATTATTATTAACATTAAGTTTTTAATAGAGTTTTTTTAAATGACTATTAATTTAGAGAACAATGAAACAACTAGCAAGTTTCATAATAATTAAATAATTTTTAAACTATATTAAGACCCAGGTGATAACTATACAGTATAACTAAAAAATATCGGTCTCAAAATTTATTGACCATCAACAACTATGGTTTTAGTAACTTAAAATTTAATTTTCATTTATAATTGAATTTTTATCTCTTCGAAAAATATGTTTAAAATAAAAATGAATTTTGATCATTTTTATTCGCCAATTTAATAGATCAACAAAAGAATTTTCCCGCCAATATTTCGATTTTAATTAGTTTGGTGTTTATCTCAAACTTCTGGAAAACCAGTTGCTTAATTGAATGAATTGTCCAACTTATGACGTCATAGCATAATTGGATGAATTGTCCACTTTATGACGCCATAGTATAATTGAATGGAATGTTCAGTTTATGATGTCATAGCATATTTGAATGATTGTCCAATGTATGGCACCATAGCACAATTAAACCAATTGTCCAATTTATGATATCATAGCACAATTGAATGAATTGTCCAATTTATTATGACACTATAGCATAATTGGATGAGTTGTCCAATGTATGGCGCCATAGTATAATTGAATGAAATGTTCAGTTTATGACGCCATAGCATATTTGAATGAATTATTCAACTTATGACGCCATAGCATAATTGGATGAGCTGTCCAATTTATGGCGCCATAGTATAATTATATGAAATGCCCATTTTATGAGGCGCTAGCATAGTTGAATGAAATGTCCAATGGATGACGCCATAGCATAATTGGATGAAATGTCCAATTTATGACACCATAGCATAATTGAATAAATTGTCCAGTTGATTACGCCATGAAATAGTTTGAAGAATTGTCTAATTGATGACGCCATAGCATAATTGAATAAATTGTCCAGTTGATTATGCCATTCCATAATTGAAGGAATTGTCTAATTGATGACGCCATGCCATATTTAAAGAAATTTTCCAATGGATGACGCCATGCCATAATTTAAGGAATTGTCCAATTGATGACGCCATGCCATAATTTAAGGAATTGTCCAATTGATGACGCCATGCCATAACTGAAGGAATTGTCCAATGGATGACGCCATGCCATAATTGAAGGAATTGTCCAATGGATGACGCCATGCCATAATTGAAGGAATTGTTCAATTGATGACGTCATGCCATAATTTAAGGAATTGTCTAATTGATGACGCCATAGCATAATTGAATAAATTGTCCAGTGGATGACGCCATGCCATAATTGAAGGAATTGTCTAATTGATGACGCCATGCCACAATTGAAAGAATTGTCCAATTGATGACGCCATGCTATAATTAAAGGAATTGTCCAATTGATGACGCCATGCCATAATTGAAGAAATTGTCCAATTGATGACGCCATGCCATAATTGAAGGAATTTTTCAATTGATGACGGCATGCCATAATTAAAGGAATTGTCCAATTGATGACGCCATACCATAATTGAAGGAATTGTCCAATTGATGACGCCATGCAATAATTTAAGGAATTGTCCAATTGATGACGCCATGCCGTAATTGAAGGAATTGTCTAATTGATGACGCCATACCATAATTGAAGGAATTGTCCAATTGATGACGCCATGCCATAATTGAGGGAATTGTCTAATTGATGACGCCATGCCATAATTGAAGGAATTGTCCAATTGATAACGCCATGCCATAATTGAAGGAATTTTCCAATTGATGACGCCATGCCACAATTGAAGGAATTGTCTAATTGATTATGCCATGCCATAATTGAAGGAATTGTCCAATTGATGACGCCATACCATAATTGAAGGAATTGTCCAATTGATGACGTCATGCAATAATTTAAGGAATTGTCCAATTGATGACGCCATGCCATAATTGAAGGAATTGTCCAATTGATGACGCCATAGCATAATTGAACAGATTGTCCAATTGATGACGCCATGGCACAATTGAGCACAAGTGAATGAATTATCCAATTGATGACGTCATAGCTTAAATGAATGGATTGTCCAATTTATGACGTCATACATAATTGATTGAACTGACGTCCAAGCTAATGAAGGCATAACTGACTGATGGAGTATTTCTTCATCTTGGAATCGGATTTACATAACTTACATCATCATGAAATGGATAAATCAAAAACAAAATTAACGCTTTAACCGTTTCTTGCAACACCGGTGATACATAATGGCTTACAACATCTTATTTAACACCAGTGATACAAATCAAATTAGTTTATGGTTCTAAAATGTATACAGGCAAATATTCGCCTGGAATGAGCCATTAGATTTATGTATCACATGTGTTATAATAAACGGTTAAAGTGTTATAATAAACGGTTAAAGTGTTAACAAACTTCAGAATTAATGAACAATAAACTTGCATGAGTTATGTATGTCCTATAAATGAAAAGTTTTTAAAACTTATCTCACTTCTATACAAGGCTTTGATATATTGTTACTTGTAGGTTATTTTTGAACCCATCTGAAAACAAATCCTCAATTATACAACATAGACTGGAACTGCAATTCCCTGGTCGAGCCTATAATGGGAAGGTTAGCCAATAGATTACTTAACCATTACACGCCCAATGGTATAATGTATCCCATATAGTAAGAGCGTGTTTTGCACTAAATTTAATGGAATTTTGGTTTTATAACAATAATGGTTCGTTCTGAAAGGGTGAAATGGGTTTATTAAAACTACATAATTCTATTTTGTAGATTCAAAATCATTTTTTATTATTGATTTTATCATTATTATTAGTATTTATTTTAGTTGTACCATTGCATTGTTGTTATTTTTATTATTATTATTATTATTATTATTATTGATATTAGTTGAATCGTTATTAACATTGTTTTATACTTACTGTTATAAGTATTTGTATTATTATGATTGATATTAGTTGAATTGTTATTAATATTGTTTTTATACTTACTGTTATAATTATCTTTATTATTATTATTACATTAGTTGAATCGTTATTAATATTGTTGTTATAATTATTGTTATTATTATTATTAGTATCTTTATTATTCAAATTATTGTTTATATTGTAATAAATATTTTGATTATTATTCAAATTATTACTGATATATTTATATTACCATTGTTATTATCATTATTATCGCTATTATTTATCTTATTATTATTATTGTTAAAACTATTACCATTATTATTGTTATGATTATCGCTGTTATTTTTCTTATTATTATTATTGTTAAAACTATTACCATTTTTATTGTTATGATTATCAATATAGTTATTATTATTATTACTGAAACTATTATTACTGTTATTATTAGCAATATTATTACTGATATTATTAAGAGATATGGTGGCCGGGTGGATACGACCGCTCCTGGAGATTAATATTGCATAAGCCAATCTCATTATGAATTTGAACGTGACTATATTCTCTTAAAATCTCATAAGCTAAGCTTATCCCGGGTTGAAGGAAGCGCCATATGTCGGCTGCATACCCTTAGGGTACACATCAATTGATGTGGGTAATGGTAATAAGGCCTACATATATAAAGCGCTGAAGAGAACTCATTGAATAGTGACGGTGATATATAAAACCTGTAATTATTATTAATATTATTGTAGTTATTAATTATATTGTTGTTATTAATATTATTGTTATTATTAATAGTATTGTTATTATTAATATTATTTTTATTATTAATATTATTG
>JARUHE010317468.1:0-11632 GCA_031471125.1 Archaeomysis grebnitzkii | reverse complement strand
TACTAACCAGACCCAACGTTGCTTAACTTCGCTGATCATACGGGAAGCGGTGTTTCAACGCAGCCAAGGCCGTTGACTGTATTTAAAGTTGACATTAATCACTCAAACTATATGTCATCATTTGTAAAAAAATGTAACCATGAAAATAACCATTTTCTCTTATTGATCAAAAATCTATTTTTTTATAAAAGTTTAGAGGTTTCATAATGATTTCATTTCATCATTTTCATCCTACAATGGCACACCAAATTATTATTATTGTTATTATTATTCAGTTCATTTTTTGGAGTTTCTTAAATTTGTAAATAACTGCAAGACCTCAGTTAACATTGAGATATAGTTTGGTATGTCATTCACAATATTTACACTTTTCAGGTTTTTGCAATAAATATATTTCGGTTTCTTATTAAATTCCATACAGAAATGTTATTTATTGGCACAAGATTGTTTGGAGTAAAGCTTAAAATTGTTTTTATTTTAACAAATTAAATGTCTTCATTTGTTATGAAAAGGAAATTAATTTTATGTTTCTTTTCATTACAAGTTTTACTGTAGTTGATAAATTGTATTTGATGGTCTGTTATAAAGAAATAATCAATAATACTCAATAGTTTTTTTGAATTATTTTCTGATGTCTAGTTTCAACTTACATCAAATAATTAATTTTTTTATACTTGTTTGACCGAATTTGTGTTTCTTTCATTTGTAAATATCACAAAATTTCAATAAAATCATTCATTTAGGTCAGTCTTTTCCGATTTTAAATTATTTTGTAATAATAATAAAGTTTTAATGAAGTTGTAAATGTCAAATTGTTAAATGAGAATTAAATCCTTTAATTTCAATGAAGACATTTCATTCGTTTCGTAGATTTTTCAGTAATACATCAACGGCATAAACTAAATCTACCAAATCTACTAATCTAACAAATCTCAAATTTATTCCACCTTTTGGCTCTCGTTGGGAAAAAAATTTCAAACATTTGATGGTTTAATGCTAGAAATTAAATAAACTCTTTTTATAACATCGTAAACTGTTATATGATTTCTATTACATAACTGTAATTAGCCACTCATTTGGAAATGCAAAAGATATAGAATTAATTGGACCTGTTAACAAAGCAAACAATTATTAAATATATGTTTATAAGTTGTCTCTCTAAACATTTTTTGGTGGAAAATGAATAATTTTTTTAATTTAAATTAAAATACTTGATACCACAATTGGTAATCCAAAATTTCTTTCATTATTTGAGACAACTTATGACTTTTTTTTTCAAACAAATCTGAAGGAATTTTATCCAATTTGTTGCACACTTGATCAATTAAATGATTTAAAAAGGATGGAAATTCACAAAAAATGTTACCCATAAGTGCAATGCATTGTGTACTGCAACAACAAATACATTGCCAATACTACCTAAAGGAGGCCTATGCAATACCAGAGGCTCCCGAAGTTACCACTATGGGATCAAAATGACACAACTCAGTTCATATTTGAGAACACAGAATGAATATATAAGTAAATGACCCTATGCAAAGTGCTACCAGCCGTGGATATTCCGCAGCTTAGAAAGGAAGAATGAATATATAAATAAATGAGCCTATGACTGGTTTTTGCATCCTGTTGAGAATATGAAAATGTGATGTGATAATAGGTTTGGTTTATCTAGAAATTGCGAAGTTGATTATTGTGTTTTGATTGAACAATCTTGTGTGCCATTAAATAATACCAAAAGCTTGGCCTTCATCACCATTGTTATGGTGAACAAAAATAAATATATTTATTGTTTTTATTTAACTAAGATCACAGCATCTGTCTCTCATATCATGTTTATTTAATGAACCTTAGAGATTATTTAATTATATGAACCGTTGTCGATACGACGACGTTTTCTTTGTTACTCATGTCTCTATTTGCAGTCCCTTTGACTCCAGGATGAACCAAATACATTGGTTGTTGATATTTTGAAGGTATTTGTAGTATTAATTCAAGCAATAGAGCAAGGTTAACATAGAAACTGAAATGACATTGTTTCATTATTCACAATGAATAAAATGACACTTTATTATTATTATTATTATTATTATAATAATAATAATAATAATAATTATTATTATTATTGTTATTCATATTACTTGGAATTATAATTGCCTAAGGACATAATTCGAATGCGAAAATGTCCATTAATTAATTGGTGTGATTATCTTCACAAGTTTCAAACTTTTATTGAAGAAATGTAGTTTTTTATTTAGGTTCATGAAACAAAAATTTTAAATTGAATCTACAGGTTTTAAAACTATTTTCTTTTTAAATGTATTAAAATCACAAATTTTGAATTTATTTCATTCCTTAAATTGATTTTTCAAAAAAGATCTAAAGTAAATTAATGTTGCTACTATCTTGAAAGTAGAGATATTTAAATAAAAAATTGAATACAACATTAACTCTGGTTTTTAAGTTATTCTAAATAATTTGTCTTGTGAATTCGTTTTTTTTTAAAGATTTCAAACAAATTTTGTTCCAAAAACTATTCAAGATTTACTTCAAAGCTAGAAATAACAGCGTTTGTCAATTATAGTATTTATATAAAATTTGTTTACCTTTCAATATATTTATATATATAGATTGTTTAAATCAAATAGTCAGTTAAAATTTATTTGAAAAGCTTATATAATAATAATACTTGTTTCTTAAAGAAATATAAATGTTTTCAAAAATAAATATTAATATATAAAATTAAAGAAATAATACTTATTAAAATAATTATTAATATATAAAAATAAAACATATATTATATATGCTTGTTGGTATTAATTTATACCAAAATATATTATGTTATAAATTTACTACACAATTTTGCTTTAACTACAGATGAAAGTTTAAATAAAATTAACTTTTTCAAAATTAAAAAAAAACTTTTTAAATTGAAAGATATTAAAAATTCAATTCACAATAACTTGATTCTGGCAACCTTGAACACATACAAAAATATATTGAAGGAAACATTTTTTATTTTGTTACATTTCAAAAATCTAAATAAATGTTAAAATAATTCAATAAAAGTCTGAATAAGTCGATTTTTCTGTTTTAGAAAGAGTTGTTATATTAATTTATGATTTTACGAATAAAATTAAAAACCCACTAAAGAGGAAATTAATCCAAATATTAAATATTATTAAAAAATGATTATGTTCAATATCAAAGGAAAATATCCTAACATGACTTGGATCAATTGTGAAGATCTTTTCGGAAAATTGGTTGGCTTAGGGAAAAATTAAATTTTTTATTCGGATCCAAACAAGTTGTGCGCTAGTGACCCCAAATATGAGGACATGGAAAAAAGATTTGTCTTCAATGTTATGGAGATTTTGTGGCCCAGCCACGCAAATCACAACATCTATGCCCTGGCTCGCTCCTAGGGAGGCCCAATACTATCATTGTATTGATTGTCCATCACAGTTCCCCGGCCTGGCGGCGTAATGAACTCCTGCTGACCCTCTCTGGCAATGTAGAACAAAATCTGGGGCCTGGACCCGTCTATATATAAGAGCTATGTGACAGACTCATCACAAACAGGGACACATGTTTCCTATGCAATTCAAACACGTAACACTGGGTCCATAAAGAATGCACTAACACCAGAATTGCACTGTACACAAAGACTTGTACCTAGACCTGCACATTACCCCCTCCTCCCCGTGGCCGATGTCTTTAAATCATGAGTCCTGCATTTCATACACCCTAATACAAACATACATAAACAACAACATACCCTTAACCCCACAAAAAAGCCACCATACATAAACACATGCATACCACCAAGAGACAACACCCAACCAGATCACCTCACCAAAAACACTGGTATAACAAGCACATTCACTCGCCTTTACAGAATAGACAACCTCTCATACTCCACCACAATACACCCACCTGCATCCCTTCAATGCCCTAAACTCTGCCACCTCCCAATAAACATCCAAGGCAACACAAATAAAATTCAAGCTCATCCAACCATGACTTACATATACAAACTACAGGAAAGCCAATTGAGATCATTGTACAAATGAAATTGAACAGCTACTAAACAATATACAGATACCCGAAAACACTATCCTCACAACCATTATACTAACAGCAGACAAACGAAACATACCAAAAGGAAAGGTCAACAACAAACATAAACTCTTACCTGAAAATATAAGAGACCTCATGAAATAACGAAACACACTCCAATAACAAAATCTTCAAGACCAACATATCCACACACTAAATGTAGAAATAGATACCCAGATACAATAATACAAACAAAAGTTCTGGAAAGAATAACTAATAGACAACTGGGACCATAAAACAAACACACATACTATGAATTACCATAGTCAGCCTTGCCAACAAAAAAAACAATAACTGAAACACAATCACATTTCACAACAAACAAACAAAAAACCACCAACTGCAACAAACAATTAATCAGCACAATTACACACAAAACTGACATACACAATAGGAAAACAGACAGGCACACAAAGAAACTGACATCAATACCAATAGTCATCACTGCAGCCCAGAACAAACTCAATAAACAACAACTCGATAGGACCTGACAGCATAAACATAAGACATTTAAAACATCTAGGACCCACAGCAATAGAAACCCTCAAAAACAGCTTCAATACAGCCATAAACACCAACTCAATCCCAAACATGTGGAAAATAGCTGAAAATACCAATACCCAAACCCAACAAAAACCGATCCATAGGCACTTCATGCCGACCCATCTCACTCTCATTTCCCATAAGTGAGACACTGGAAAAGAACACACTCGCCCACTTCACTATCCTTCTCTCCCATCAAAACTCCACGATCCACAGCACTACCTGAAATCAGTAACATCATAACAACATGCTTCGACAAAAAAACGAACATCCACACGCACACTTGCAATAGCACACAATATGTCCAAAGTCTTCGATATCGTTCACCTACACAAACTCATAGGCAAACTCCACTACACCAGCATACCCGACATCATCCTCAAATTCACATTACATTAAAAGATATAAACAATACACCTAACTCAACAATTGAAAATCCATATAGGGAAAATCAAAACAGGAGTACTACAAAGAGGAGTATTATTGCCAAAACTTTTCAGCATCTGTTAGTTAGACTTTTCAAAACCACCACACAATATACAAACCAAAACATATGCTGATGTTCTATCAACCCACCAATTGCTGAACAACAAACACTGCCCTACAAGAATTACACAACTGGACAACAGAAAACCAACCCACACCAAACTCCAATAAAACTACCATCAAACTTTTTACCCCAGACCCAGTTGAATACAATAATACACTACACCTACACATCAACAACCCACAGTCAAAGAATCAAATATCATGGGTCTCATATTTGAGCCCCAACAAACATGTGTTGGAGACCCTCACTAACACATTTTGGGGGGACCTAAAGAAACAATACTCACCGTGTACAGACCAATAATTAGACCCATAACAAAATATGCTAGCACCATCTGGTGACCCATCACATCACTCATAAACGTCAATAAACTCCAAACAAAACATAGCACTAAGAACAGCAACAGACAGCACTTATACGGACAGTCCTCCCCATCAAAACCCACCTAAAACTACATGTCTCCTATCTTAGACAAACTGCACAAATTCTCAAGCACCTACTCCACACCCTCACACAACAGCAAACAAACCCCATACACATGAAACAACAATAACTACAGAAATATCAGACAACATAACAGAATCCTCAATAGACCAACGTCAAACGTATATAATGAGTAAACACAGAATATATGCAGAACAATGGCACAGCTCAGACCAAATAAATTCCCACATATTAATGAATACCTCCATCAAACAGCTCCCTATACAAACCCAACAGCAAACTGCTCGCTGTACCAACACAATAAACCTGTTCGCATGTATAGACGAACCTGGCCCCGGAGGCCCTCTTGACAGACCCGGTGGGAGCGACTGGTCTGCTGTCCAGCTAGGGTGGGGCTTGATCCTCTATGGTGTAGATGGAGTGGGGTGGACAAAAACAAAAAATGAAATTTTCTTTTAAATCCCAGAATATATACCAAAGTTTAAAAATGTTTCAAAAAATTTGCTGATTATAGTTTTGATTATTCCTAAACTACGTTGAAATTATATTTGAATCATTACAGTATTTTTGGTGAAACATTAACTTAAGATGATTGTCTAATAAAATAAAACATAAATGTTTTTTCAATAATATTTCATGGTGGTTAACAAAATGTGCGACAATATTTGATGACTAATTGAAAAATGTTAAACTTTAAAGGTTTTCAAAGTAGTTTTTGTGGAGCAATTAAAACAAAGTCAAGATTTAGGTATTGCCTTACTGGCATTTTTGTCAATTTGGTCAGTTTAGGTAAAACATTTAGGTTTGAATAGTTCATCGGTGATTATTGAGAAAATGTTTTTTGTTTCTTTTAAAAAAATAATTACTTGTTGCAGTTTTGCCAAAAACGTTGAAATTTTAAGAAAGTGTTTTTTGTTTGACATGTTTAAACAATGTTTATTGAATGATGAACTTGTTGATTATCTTGGCTAGTTCATAATTAATGTTTTCTCCAAATGTATGCTCAAAGTTAAAATCTAATCTCTAGTTTTAAAATTGGAAACCTTCGAATTCTACTAATTCAATTTTTCATCAGAAATTTTAATTTATCGGTTATCTGAAACTGTTGTTCATTTATGGGCTTCAATTTCATTAACTACTTCTTCTAAATAATGAGGAAACAATACACATATAGTAATATAACAAATCTATTTTTTTAATATAAATTTGAAAATGTTTGAATAATTCCACATAATATGTAATAATAAAAACAAAAAATACTTTACATAATATGTTCATTAATACACAAATAGGATATACATATCATGACTATTAAATAAGGATTTACCCAACACACAATAAATAGATTATGATCAAGTATTTTGTTAACAAATGTTACTTATTCTGATAGATTTAAAAATTACTTGATTTGAAAACAATTGACTTGTCAAATGACCGCCATAATCTTCTCAACTTTGTTATATGGTCTATCATTCCTATCGTAATTTTTATTAATAAATGTGTACCTTTAATGCAAATTGTTGAATTATTTTTTTTTTGTTACATTACGGATAGATTATGCTTCTAAAGGTATCGGCTAGAATCTTGATTTATATGAATGAAATATTTTAATCGAGCATGCCGTAAAGTGAAAAGCTCTATATAGATTTTATTTTTCTGTCGGCAGTGTCTGCATTGGTCTTAAAGAATTTTATTTGAAGAGTTATAGAAAACTTTAATTGATAAAAATGGTTTGTTTTAACCTTCCCGGCATTTTTTTCAGAAATGCAGGTTTGTCAAAAGTTAATGTTTGCGGAGTTATAGCCAAAAAAGTTTAAAGTTTTTTATTTGAGTATTTGCAGAATATTTTGTTACTCAAAAGTTGTTTATTACGACCATCCAACCAATATTACCAGGAATAACTCTTTCATAAAATCAATATTAATTGAGTTACAACTAAAAAACAGAATGTTGGTTTACTTCACAATAGTTTATTGTTATTTGAAGCACTAAACTCAACTCTTCAAATCCCGGGTTTTGCTTCATTGAAATGTCAAGTAGTATCATACATCAACCAATGCTTATTTATGCAATGGTAATTTGTTCCTTTTGTTCATTCCAACATTATGTTGTATGTAGAAGGAAAACACAAAGATGTTTTAAAGACAATTTACTATAAAATTTGTTTAGTTTCAGCACCTTTCCATATGAGAAAAAATCTACCACAAAAGTGGTTACCTGCTTGAACAATATGTTGTGGCTTGTGTGCATACCTTTTATTTGAACCACAGTTCTCAATGGAGCAAATTTCATAAGCTGATGTTGGAGAACCTTTCATTGCACTCCTAACTTTTGGTGCAAAAATGACATAAAATGCAAACGAAAGGCATCATACTGCTATGTTGGAGATACATTAATGAGTGAAACAAAGTTAAGACTTGTCTGTTTTCTTTCGGCATTAGTGTTACTTTTCTGGCATCTGCGTTATCGTTGCTTGTCAATTGTGATTAGGTTTTGTTTGAATAATTCGATCAATTCTTATTGAATGAAAGTTGTTTGTTGTGACATTCTAATTGATAATGCTATAAATAATTTAAATTTTTTTTGTTTTTCCGAAAAATGTCTACTCGACGTGATGAAGTTGAAATTATGAAATTATTGTTCATTTATCTAGATTGTTTTGTGTAAAGGTACACTTTCATTTCATTATTGAAAAATGTCCTTTGCATCTTTTCTGTTTGTTCTACCATAGTGTAACACATCATCAGTGAGACTCTTCTCTAACATCCAAAAAACTGATATAGTGTGAACAAATAAATGAGAGATGTAAATGATAATTTAAATTGAAAATTATATTTCATTTTTACGTTGGTAGTTGAATCTTATGGAATGATGCACCATTTAATAAATGTTTTTTTTTATATTTGAAACTTATTTATTCACCATCAATGCAGTTGTGGATTGAAGGAATAAGTCGGTCAATGAAAGGGACTTTGTTGAAAGTAAAAAATTGAATGTTTTAACTTAGTAAAATTGTATTATTTATGGCTGTGGCTTACATATGTAATCTTCAGTCCTGCTAACATTAAGTCGATGTAATGTCACACTGTCTTTACGGCGGACCAAAGCAGACGGAGTCTGTCGCGTCTCTCCTCCTGCAGAACCGGCTGTGAACGCTTCTAGCGAAGCCGGCTCCACCTCCTCGGGGACACTCGTTGAACAAACGATGCCCGGTCCGACGGGGGCGGCGCAGGGTCATGACGCCCCCGGCGAGACCGTTCTTGGCCTAGTGCCAGCCGCCTCTGCCCCGCCTGCCCCTGTTTGCGCTGCTATGGCAAGGGCGCGCATGAAGCAACAGTGGATCTGGGTTATATAGGTCCGTAAATCTCAAATAATCCTGACCTTACTACACATGTTCATGACGACATCTTCATCAAGAGCCTATGTTCACTCACTGCACCCTCCGACTTTGAAGATCTTCAGAACATTCAGCTTTGTGCCAACATCTTTTTGATTTCCATTAAATAAATCTCAATGCTTTGTGCCTTTAAAAGTTTTCCATTTTCTTGCCACTCGATTCATTTTTCACAATCTCTCTCTTTTTATGTCACATTCAATGATGTTCCCAGTAAAACAAAAGCTACTGGGAATCACACTTGATTAAGGCTTTATTTTATCTTATCTTAACGTAGATAAAATGGGAATATTTGAGATTTAAATGGCCTGAGATAAATGATAAAACAAGACTGGTTTTTTATCAGTAAGTGCTCGTCAAAATATTTTAGTTTCCTTTTTCATTAATGAAGTAATTAAAACTAGCTCTGCATAGATCATTGTTGTTATAAGAGATTAATGGCGTATTACACACATAGAGAAGGACAAATCCTGAATGAAAGTTGTTTCCATCCATGTTACTCATCTGAACTTGAATTGTTCATCTCATGACTTAAACACGATAGAACCAGAAAATATTTCATTCAGTTTCATGTTACAAAATTTGAGGTCGGTAAATCTGAATAAATCTAGCAAATGTCGTTCACACGTAAGCAACTCGTCAACTCAATGTCGGAAAATTGGTGTGCTGAGAGGCAAAAGATACCAATTGAAATTGGGATGCTTTGTCGCTCAGTTCTGCAATTATTAATTTTAATTTGATGGTGGAACTGTAGAAAATAATTTATTCTTTAATTTCTACTAAATTGGAATAATTGATTTGAAATGGCAAAATTAATATTTTTTTGGATTTGCCATTTTAAAGAAATTTTTAAATTTACTTAAAGCTAATAAATTTTATTGATTTGAGGAAACTTTTATCTTCCAATGTGTTTTTAGCTTTTGTAAAATTTTTCTTTTGCAAGTTTATATAGTTTTATATAAATATATATACATTTATATTTTTTATATAAATATATATAATTTATAGTTTTACAATCAATTTTCATTTTGAATGTAATGCTAACAAATTTCTTATTTAAAATAACGGAACGGTTTCAAATAAATGAACAAAGTTTGTGAACAAATTAAAACAATAAATTAATTTAGTTTTAACATTCAACCAAACAAAGAAAATGTTTAGTTTTAAATATTTGCTTGTCATTTGAATAAACTTTTTATAAATTAGAAAATTGTTGATGTTTTTGACAAATAAATTTAAAAACAGTTGTATAGCATTCCAGTTAAAATAAAATTTGGATTAAATAACTAAAAATTTTATGTTTTTTATATTTTCATTTATTTGATAACTATCATAAAACATTACATATTACAGTTTTTAAACTGAAAATTCTCTCAATTGAAAAATTAAAAATAGCTTTACAGTTCATTTCTTAGCTGATGTTTTGATATTTGATATTTTATTTTATAAAAATAATTTACATTCCTCATGTAAACATTTTAGAAAGAATTTTCAGTTTTAAAAATGTATTGCAAAAAAATCGAACTTGACTGCTATTTATTTTTAATATTTTATAATTGCATAACCTCTGAAATAATTTTTTTCTTCATAAACTATGTTTATAATTGATAAATTTAATTTATCTTCTTCACAATATTAAATATTTTTCAATTGAAACATTATTTTCTGCTATGAATAAATAAATATTGATTTTTTAAGGCTTGTAAACATAGTCCATGAAACTTTTTTTGTGTTAATTTTGTTAACTAAATTTAATATTTAAATGTGGATTTCATTTGCTTAGATATTTAAATGCAATAAATAGGTCTTCCCATTTTAATAATCAATACTTTGTTCCCTCAAACCATGATCCACTTTCACCAACTTCAAGCAATATTAATTTAATAGCATCTATCTTTTACAATTTTGATACAATAATTGTAAATCAACATTTTGCTTATGACTTGTATTGATATGTACCAAAAACATTGTACATTCAAGAAATTCTCATAGAAGTATTCTATGAATATGACGTATCTGTTCAATTTGTTAAAAATATTTCCATTGATTTGATATCATATTCAGTTTCCATCCGACATCGCTGGTTTATGTTTATGATTGCTAGACATGTTGGATCAAAAGGTTTGTAAGGATCATTGTCGTTTCTCTTTTTCCTTCATCATTATTTTATTTTTTTATTTGGCATTGTCTCTTTTCATTGTCATTGTTTTGTCTTTCCTTCATCACTATTCTATCTTTCCTGTGCCATTATTTTATCTTTTTCATTTATCATTATGCTGTAATTGTTCTCAGTTAGTAATTTGTCTTTTTTCTTTACAAGCAATTTATCTGGGTCTTTTATTATTTTTTATATTTTTCATTTCTCATTGGTTTGTGGTTTTCTTAATCATTATTCTACATTTTTGGCCAGTAGCTTATCTTATTTTCTTTGTTTTTGTTTTTTTTTTCCTTTTTTTTCCTTTTTCTTTCTCATTATTCTACATTTTTTACCAGTAGCTTATCTTATTTTCTTTGTTTTTGTTTTTCTTTCTCATTATTCTACATTTTTGGCCAGTAGCTTATCTTATTTTCTTTGTTTTTGTTTT
>JARUHE010317457.1:0-11632 GCA_031471125.1 Archaeomysis grebnitzkii | reverse complement strand
CTAACCAGACCCAACGTTGCTTAACTTCGCTGATCATACGGGAAGCGGTGTTTCAACGTGGCCAAGGCCGTTGATCAGTGTTTATGGTAAATAATAGTAAGATGCAGTGTGTAAAAACAAGAAAATTTAATTGTTGGAAGTTCTAAAATTAACTAAATGAAAATTGTTAACAAACCAGCAAAAATATTTGTTTTTGGCACACTGTTTTTCTTTAATGCCAAATAAGCAGTTATTCTCTGTAACTCTGAATACTGTTGCTTATTAGAGAAACATCTAAAATAAAAATAACATGGTATCATAAAATAAGCAGTGTGTCAATTTTGAAATTTTCAATTAGGGAATTAAAAGATTACAAAAAAATGAAAATGGAATGTTTTACCAATATGTTAAAATTAATGAATTTAATAATTTTTATTGAAATAATGGTTAAAAATGTACATTCTCTTTTTTGCATAGGCAATTTCAGGTAGATTTTGTCATCCTGCTTATTTTTATTTTTACTGAAAATTGTCAGTCATTTGGCAGATTGGACCCTGAATTTTATGAAAGCATCTCATTTTAAGTTTTTCAAAAATGATACCACATTTTGTTGAAATTATTAAACTAAAACCTAACTTTGTATAATGATTTTTAATGAAAATTCACGGTTATTTAAAGGTAATTTACATTATGAATAACTTCCAAATAGGTCTCTCACATGTATCCAAAATGGACAGAAAACATTACTGATTCTAATACTGTAATACAACAGATCTGTGGTAATACTGTTAATTTGTGATGGCAGTATTTCTTCACAAAAATAAACAAAAGCTGCACTTTTTCAGGATATATTCATTAAATTGTTAGTGTGCTGTTCTCAGCGGCACCTTTAAAGTTTCGGTCTGGTATAAACTTTATCAGTGACAATGATTTTTATGAAACCATGCATTCATCCCAAGGTTAATGATGTATTAATAGATGTTTTATTTCAAAATAACTTTGTAATTATGTGAAATATATTTATTTTTTATAAAATAAAAACTTAAAGACGATCATAAACAAACATACACTTTAAAATAGAAAAATACTTTTTGGCTATCTGCTGAACGGGTAATGTTCGTAACACACAGTAAATTTACGTTTTGACACGAGTTGCCAGACGGGATGCAGTCTAGATTCACGACGGATGCAAGGTCTAGAAATCTGCAGTTTTGGATGCCAATTTTCACATCTGCATCCGACCGTAACCAATGCTAAAATTGTTGATCTCTAATCAACAAAGTTGATCAGAGATGAAGAAAGGTTAAGTCGAGATCACGGTGATTTAGTATATATTCCACTCAGTAAAATTGACACATCCATTACAAAATAAAAGCCAATAAATAGTTAATAATACCTTAGCATTGTAAACTTTCAAAAGTTTGCTTATTTTTAGTTTCCGTCCTTGTTGTGCTCAAATTTGTGCATCAATGGATGAAAAATAAAGTATACATTTTGTAACCCCATTTTTGATTGATATTTCTGATTGTGCAGATGGAATTTTTCTCTTACGTTATTGATTGAATGGTAGCGAGACATTTCAACCATTCGGTTCGTGGATTACTAGTTAATGCATAGCATTTTCATTTTTGTTTGTTTATAAATATTTTTAGTTGACTTCAGACAGTTAATAAGTTTTTCTGTTTCAGTTCCAAGAAATTATGATCCAGAACTCCATCCGTTCCAAGGAGCGCGAGAATACAAGCAAGCACTGAATGCCACTAAAATTGAAAGGGTGTTGGCAAGACCGTTTGTTGGGAGCTTGACTCACTCTGAGGGCGTGTCGACAATTGGTAAACACCCGTCCAAGTTGTCCTGCGTTCTCAGTGGAACAGTTGAAGGAGAGGTTTGTAATACTGTTTCTTGTTTTGTTTGAGATTTCAAATTCAAATGTACCAACTTGATAAAAGTTGTATTTACATTTTTTGAGAGTAGACAGTTGCTCATTATAAATTTGATAAAATCAAATCTAGCGACATTAATATAACAACAAATGCTGATTGTGTAGCTCAAAATTGCTATAACAATGGCTGTTCAGTGTCATGTGCTTGAAATTTGCATTAGGTATTATTTAAAGATACTTGTAATAAATATTAATTAAACATAACAAAATAGATTGTAATCATTTACGTTGAACCAATGAAATACATGCAATGTGTTTAATTGTTCTTACTTTTCGAAAATCTATTTGTGGCAATTCTCATTATAATTATTAAGATGTCTTCAATATTAATGTAAATTTAATTGATTTTCAAAATAGATGTTGAGCTTGCATAAAAGTTGAACAAATGTTTTGGTGTTTTATGAGGTGGTTATCTTGCCAAGATATACAAGTTTTTGTCAACTGAAAACTTTTTTTTATCAATGAGCTTCATAAATAAAACAGGAATGTGATTTTTTGGCCAGTTTAATGTATTATGAAAACCAACAAAACAACTCTTAAGCTATATTTTTAGCAAACACATAAGGCACCGCTCTATGTGTTACTCTTCATTCTTGTTGTTAGTTGTTTTTCTTAGCAATTTGTGGACTTATTTATTTTTCCAATGTAGACTAAACCTTTTTTAATTTAGACCAATGATTGTTTAACGTAGATTAAATATATTTGCATTAAGAATGGTATATTTTAAATAATTTTTTCTGAAATAACTATGTTTTTATGGTGTTCATAGACTTGTATTATTTTCAAAAGTATACTAAATATTTTTCACTTTTCATTTTAGAGCAATGATTATTTAATATAACTGAAAGATATATGAATTAGAAGTGATATATATTAAATAAAAAAAATTCTATAACTTGAATTTATTGAAATAACTTCAACTTTATATTGACTTGTTGATCTCAGAGCAATAGTTTTATGTCTTTGCCATAAACCCACAGGGTTTGGTTGTGTACTATTTACCCATAGTTTTTTTTTAATAGTTTTTGTAGTTTTTCATTTAGTTGAAGAGGACTTTCCTATAGTTAAAGATGACTTTTAATTTTTGGACAAAAGTGCATAATGTAAACAATTTTCTAGTTGAGCCTCTGGAATCTGCAGCAACAAAAACGCGAATGGAGTGTCCGGGCACACGAAGGTCAGGTGTGGGACATCACATCCTCCGCAGATGAATCGTCCTTCTTTTCTGTGGGCAACGACAAAACAATCAAATGTTGGTCATTGGAGACTCTTCAAAATGAAGAAAAGGAAGATCTGCCCGAAGACACATGGTTGTGCGAGGTGAGATTCTTCTCTGCATTAAATTACTGAAATTTTTAATTGTCAATTATTGATGGAAGAATCTGAGGTTGTCTTGGCATTGCTTGGTGAATTGATAAATTTTGCGCAATTTTAAAAGTTAATTCTTAGCCGATGTTTAACATGTTAACCGTCATTGCTCCTCTATGCCATGAGTTCCTGCCTCGATTATGTACTCCAGTGGACCATTTGGTGGTTAATGTGGAAATAGTGTTTGATATAAACATTAATCAACAAGTCTGGTGAAGTAAAATTCCATTTATGCATTGAAGATGGTTTTCAATACTAAATTAGAACATGTTTCTAGTGGAGTTACTCTTGATTGTTTTTTCAAATGCTAAAGATTTTTTATTTTTGGGTTTTACAGCAATAATTATTCAAAATGAAAAATATATGCATTATGAATTATTCATTTGGATGAAATTTTCTGTAAAACTTGAATTTATTGAAATAGTTTGGTTTTTATACTGTTTTTGAATTTTTTTCCAAGATAGATTATCTTTCATTTTTGGTTTTACAGTGATAATTGCTCAACACAAAATGAAAGATATATGCATCATGAATGATCCATGTTAAATAAAAATTTTTGTAAAACTGGAATATGTACCTGTTGAATTCAGAGCAATGATGTATATTGATGTCTCCGCTATAAACACGTAGGATTTGGTTATGTACTAGTTGGTAAACAATATTGGATATTAATGGATTCATGTTTGAAATTAGAAAAAAAAACATTATCTTCTTTAGGGAAATAGCTGAACTATTTCCTTGTATGGAGAATTTCTTGATTTTTTAAATTTTATTTCTTGGTGTTTTTTATTTCACTTTATTATGTTTCTTACTTTTAGCTGAAAACTTTTTATCTAGTTTTTTCACCATTTGGTTTGGTTGGAAATAAAAATTACATAAATAGTTTCCAAGGTTAATTTATTTTACTAAATGATGTTGCCGACCCCCTCCCTCCTTGGCATAGAAGACGATCTTTTACCTCTTCAAATTTTTTTTTATTCCTTTAAATTTCTTAACTTTAAAACACTCTTTTGGATTGAAATTTTGGATATGAGAATGTACGAGTATTCTTTTTGATAACCATTCTTATTGAATTTTAACAGAGATACAAGGCACTGCTTGATGAGTGATTCTTGATTGTTGTTGCTGGTGTTAATGATTTATGAGCTTGTATTTTTTTTTCAAAAGTAGATTATTTTTTGTGTTCATGAATTTTTAAAATTAATGACAAAATAAATGCATCAGTTAAGTCCTTTTTTTACCGCTTGAATTTCATGAAATAAATAGGTTTTATGATGTTTATGGACTTGTTGATTTTAATGTAATTCTTTTATATATAGCTACTGTGACATGTTGACCACTTGACTCATGCAGTACTAACTATGTAGCATACAGCTTTTATATTAAATAATAATGTTTATTTTAATAGAAATTTAAGAAAGTACACATAATGTAAATGTTGAAAGAGAAATTGAGAAGTAAATATCAGATAAAAATTAAAAATCTAAATGCTATGCAAGGTATGTAGGGTTAAGTCAGTGTTGATATAATTTTATCCACATTGTTCCAAGTCCCATTATATTTTATGTACGTGTGGAAAGGGTATTACTATTTTGTTCACGTAGTTCAAGAAGTCAATTCTTAATTATAAAAATGTTGAAAATATTATTGTTTAATAATAATAATGTTCAAAATAGTAATTCTTATGTTAATAATCTGTCTAACAACGATCTACAATGTTAATATAATAATAATATAATCTCATAAAAGCTGTTCCCTGAAGTTTTGAAATTGTGTTTCTTTGAGAACCAATAGGGCTGGGCCTTTGTTCAAGAAGTTATAAAATAGTAATGCTCTGCAGCATGGTGCCAAAAACCATTTTTTGTCCTTCACGATTTTTTTTTGTCCCTTAAACCCGAAAATTGGGACAAAGTTGCCCTTTTCTGCGATAAAAACTTAAAAACAATCAAAAACGAACGTCTTCTTAAAAATGGAAAAACATTCTTACCACCCTGTCCTGCAATGACAGTGTAGTATATATTTAAGATAGAATTAACTCCTAGATAAACTATTTTTATAGAATATTATTTTTAGCAAAGACATACGAGTTACTCTTTGTTTTTAGGGTTGAGAATTGTACACTTGTTCCTTTTTCTTCAAAAATAGGTTTGAGCATCCTTTTGTTCTTGATTTAGAGCAATGACTTTTTTCAAAAGCTTTAATTTATTGAAAATAACTAGGTTTTTATGGTGCTTATCAACTTAATAATTTCAGGGTATATCCATTGAGTTTTTTATTTGTGCTAATTTATTTTACAAAGAAAAATATAGGTCTTAGTAATCTCATTGTTATGGAATGATTTTAAGTTGTTCATTATTTTTCAGTCTATTGTCACAGGTATAAGTCACCATCGATATAGAAACGAATTTATAACGTGTGGCGAAAGAATGTTATTGTGGGATGCATCCGCAAAATCACCGAAAGCGTCTTTTGATTGGAACACCGGAGCAGACGGAAATGAAGCGAGCATTGTCTGTGCCAAGTTCAACCCAGTCGAAACAGAGTTGTTCGCCGCCAGCGACCAAGCGAACAATCTCGTTCTGTACGACACGAGAGCAAAAGAAGTGAAGAAGGTGAAGATGACCCTCAGAATAAACAGCTTAGCATGGAACCCAATGGAAGCGTTTGTTCTAACGGCAGCGAGCGAGGATTACAACTGCTACACATTTGACGTCAGAATGATGGACGACAAGAATCGGATCATCAATGTTCACGAGGGACACACGGCGGCCGTCGTCAGCGTCGATTACTCGCCGACCGGCAAAGAGTTTTGTACGGGAAGTTACGACAGGTCGATCCGTATGTTCCGGGTGGAGGAAGGTCGGTGCAGAGAAGTCTATCACGGGAAGCGGATGTTCAAGGTGAACTCAGTGCTGTGGTCAGGTGATAACAAGTACATCCTATCTGGATCGTCTGATCACAACGTCAGAATCTGGAAGGCAGTTGCCAGCGAAAAGTTGGGAGTCCTGAAGGACAGAGAAAGGGTTGCTCTTCATCACGCTGAAGAGTTGAAGAAGAAGTTCGCAAACTTCCCAGAAGTTCGAAGAATTGCCAGACATCGTCACCTTCCACAACATATTCACTCTGCCAGGAAAGAGCACCGGATAATAAAAGAAAGTCAGAAACGAAAGTGAGTGATCAAATTTTTTGTTTCAATGATTCTTATTAGTTTGAATTAGCATAGCAGCCTTACCAATTTTTTAGATTATTACAGATTGTTCAGTACTGTTTGAACATGAATTTTCATTAAAAAAAAATGATTCACCTTAGGAAATGTAATTGAATTTTAATTCATAAGTTTTCTGCCATAATTGTGGAGGAAATGTCAGGTGTTCATGCAGTGGCACAGTGGCTGGTTCCGACCAGTGTTCTATACCTAGGATTTGTGACCCAATGCTGCAACGTTTGAGGCATGAACACTTATTTCTAAGAAGGATAGCTTATCACTTTCACAAACGACCTTTCTTTTTAAAGGTTAATATCAAACGTTTAGTAGTTTGATGAAAGACTCCTGCCAGTGCTGTATAACTTGTGGTTTAAATGTCAACCCAACTTTCGTGTGTCAAATCTGACTGAATGAAAAAAGCATGTAAAAAATTTTACATTCCATATCAAAATTATAAACAAATTAACCTTATTGAAATGTTACTTAAATGCAGTTGAGTTAGATGGTTATAGTTAATCACATTTTTTTTAAATTCCACCCACAATTTTAAAGCATTAACCAAAACAATAATTTTTCCAAAATTTCGTTCATCAATAATAAGTTTAAATCCTTTTTTAGGTGCAGTTTTTCAATTCCTCTGATCTTTTTTTATGAAACTGATTACAACAGTTTTGTAAAAATAAATTGTTAAGTTGAAGTAACACATTTTTAGTTTATTTAAAATATACTATTGTATAATATTTTATGAACAACATTTGTTAACCTTATAATTTTTTTAATCAAAAATGTTTTGCGTCTTTCAGAGAAGCGAACAGAAGGAAGCACTCCAAGCCAGGAGCTGTGCCATATGTTCCGTGCCATCAAAAACCGGTCGTCGGTGTTGTCGACGGAATGGAGGAAGACCCAAGCGAAGAAGACGAAAGCTGACCTATTTTTTTTCTTTAATAAATTTATTTTTCTAAACTTGGTTTTTGTGCTCTTATACTAACAAGTTGTTTTTAGTAAAGTTAGATGCTTGATCGTAGTAAAAGAATGAAATTAATACTTCACTGAAAAACTTAGTTTAATTTAAATGGTATAAATCTTATACTAACGGTTTACATATTATTGGCATATAATATGTATTGGATTTCGAAGTGAAAAGAAAATACAAACTTATTTAAAAATTTTTATTAAACAACATATTTTTTCAACATATAAGAACAAAATTTTACTCTAATTTAACAAATTCATGAACTTGCTTTTACCAGGATAAATATAATTTGACTTAAAAGTTATGCAACAAATAATTATATTTTAAAAATAAATATTTATGGTTACATCATAGCCAAAGTTATTTGGATTCATACATGTAATTTATTTGGTAAAAGTTTAGGTTTTTTTTAAAAAAATTCATTTTTTCAACATTACAAATAACCATTAATAGGATATGAAAGAAAAACTTTATAAAAATATAAATTTTAAGCAATTGTTTGGTCATATATAAAATTGAAAAAATTGTTTGATATGGTTTGTGCTGAGCTGAACTATTACACGGAGAATTTGTCCTAGATTCAATTGTTTATCACACTGCACTTGTTTCTATGTAAACGTTTTCTCAGGAATCCTCTGAAAAAAGGAGAGACTGTTTGAAAAACTGAATGTTTAATTATTGGAGTTTGAAAAATAATGAAAACAGGACTTACTGGGGGTACTCCCAGTAACTCTAAAAAAAGGAAAAGGAAGTGATTGAATAGAGTTGGCTCTGTTGGGAAATATTGGGACAAATAGGATTAGATTTTCTTTAGAATGTATATGTTGTGATCTGGATATTTGCGTCGGAGTTTGAAAAAAAACCCTCTTGGAATCTTGCTGTCAAAGTAATCTACTTTCGGTGCTCAGTTGTCTGGGATTATAAACTTTGTTATCTGGTTGTGGATGGTTTAAATGGAGGCATTTGATATTTTGCTATACTATATGGGTTTGAAGTGTCTGGTAGGCAAAACTGGAATGTAATGCTGTCTAATATCTATTTGAAGTTTGTTGAAAAAGCTAGATTGATCAACTATTTTTTAAATAATGTTCTCAAAACAAAAAAGTACATTTAGTATCGGTTGTTTAAATATAATATAAAGAAATTATAGTTATAATATGCACAAAGTTGTTTTTTTATGAATTTTCTTTAGTTAACCCTCTACCGCCTGAATTATCCTTTCACATTACCGCTGTTTTAACTATAATTTGAATTAATTGTTTTGTTCCCCGTGAGTGACATTGCCGGTAGAGGGTTCAGCATAATTTGATTAGTGAATACTTCACAACCAGTAATTTCAACAAACGTGTACATGAAATATTAACGAAAAGCACAACTAATACATGCTGCACATGTTACACAATGTGTTGCCCAGTGTTGCTTGTCGGAAAGATTAAAAGAAATTCATACCTGTGATGCTGTGTGTCTCGACCCAGTATTCGTTACTCATGGATTGGCGAAAGAATTTGATTTCGATGTCCTCCGTCGGTGGAGGACTTTGAGCATAGATAGGAAGGCGCAATCTGTGGTCTGGAATGTCACTAATTGAAGGGTCAGAGGTGTCTGTAAATTGGTTGTGGATGCTGCATGACTCAGTCTTGTTTTTGTATTCCTTTATCTTCTGGTCTCTCTTTTTGCGTTGGTTGTACCAGAACAATACACCCACTATGCCTGCAACCAAACATAGATCTTGTAACTGTGTACGACTACATAACTGACTTGGTTTTACATTTGATTGCTAATCCAGAACTTTAGTCTTAATTTCATTTTCACTTCTATGCTATAATTCTTAAAATGGGTAACAAGTAGATTGTTATATGTTATTGTACAACCATTTACTTCTAATCGAGAGAAAATAACCATTTTGAAATGTCATGGAAACAAGGGTGCTGTAAGCGAGTTAAAAGACAACTATGGCAGATAAATTTTAAAGATTGAACAAGAATTATGCGATGAAATTGAAAGAGTGGATTTGTTAATGTAATGGAAAAAAGATTAGATGTCTTCTATCTTACACTGATACACATTTAACATTCATATTTAGTAAGGTCCATATATTTTTTATAAAACAACCTTGTAGTTCTTAATTCAATCTGGGGTGAAGTTTATGGATATATTTTGCATAGTCTTTAGCCTTTAAAATTAATTAAAAATCACAACCTACATATTTCTGTTTTATAACAGGTTTTATAGTGATGAATACTCTGATGATTTTGCTATATAGAGCAACAAATATAATTTTAATTTAACTTTTATTCATAAAATATAAGGTGACAAACCTAGGATAAAACAATAAAAAAGTGACAAACCTAAGATAAAACATAAAGACACGACGAAAGATAAGGTCAAGCCGAGTGTCAAAGGAATTTGGGATTGGAAGTTCGCTTTAATTTCACAGTTTGAGCCTTCAATGCCGGATGGACAAATGCATTTATATCCTGAAAAAATCCATTCTAGAGTTTTAGGTTTACCACATTTTTCTAAAAAATAAAAAAGACAAGAATAAGATATATTTATGGTTGAAAAATATCCCTTAATTTATACAGCTTTTAAATGGTTAACATTATTGTTTGATTCTCCTTTGCCTGTGATTCAAATCATTGTTTGACATAGACGTATTATAACTAGAAAGTATGAAAACATTATCGATATAGATCGAAAAAAATATTTATGAATAGATTGATTGGAATTAAATTATGTGTACAAAATTTTAGACGTATAATAATCTACTTTTCAAGATAAAAATTAGTGAAAATTCTGTGGGTCTCAAATTTTCGGCACGTTTTTGAAACATTGATTGGGTGGGCGATGCGCAGTCTATAAGTCTATGACTTTAATCAACATACAGTAAAATCCCGCATATATGGAACCTTGCATATATGGAATCCCGTATATGAAATATCTCATATATGGAATTTCGCAAAAATAGAATCTGATTTATGCAGAATTTTGCACATACAGTAAAAACAAACATGTTTAGGTGTACAAACTGCACATTGTTTTCTTTTTTAAGTACGTATTATCATAAAATACTAGTCTGTTGTCACTTATTGAACCTAAACAAGATCCCGCATATATGGACTAGTCTCGTATATATGGACTGTGCTTAGTCCCTATATGCGGGATTTCACTGTATTAATGTTGAAATTTACTAAATTTCACACAAAATATAAAAGTTGAACAAATGCAGGAGTCTTTAAAGCTTAAAAACATAACGTTTTTCGTGCAAACTTTTGCATAACCTTAAACTAATTAAAGATTGCTAATGTTCATCCAATAACGGATTTGACTTTAACAAAGGTGCATCTCAAGATTATTCATAATCCTGACACTTGAAAACATTAAATTCCCATTAAGACAGATTTTCTGATTTTAATCTTTGTGAAATTGTAATAATCTTAAGATTAAGAATTGCTGAGAAACAAAAGAACAATCGTCATTTGGTGTAAGTCATCTACTTCAGATGCTAAGGATTGTGAGATTTAATGTCTGATCCTTTTGGGAAATAATTCTTATATTTTCTTCCATGGGTCTTAGCGTTATACTGTACAATGGCCTAGCGCCCTGAGCCATGAACTCATTTGACTTGTATTATATTTCCGCAATGTTTTCAGTATTTGTTATATTGATTATGATAAAATATACATTATTTTAAAATAGTTAATAAAACATAGTATTTTATTATACAATAATAATAAACAGAATCTTAGGGAACAGGTATGAAATGAAAAGCATTTACACAGTTGTAAAAATTACAATTTATTCATTTATTTTAATTAAAGAACAAATGGTTGTTGCTTTGCCGATATAAATTATTTCTAAAAATGTTCTTAAAATGGCAATAGCACCCTGCTCCTGATTCTGTTCTTACCATGGAGTCCCTGAAATAACAAATGGCAATGGCACCCTGCTCCTGATTCTGTTCTTACCAGAGAACTTGGAACCTCTGAGGAACGTACGATAAGTGGGAAAACACGATCAGTCCGAACTAGGAAGATGGTTAAGGCTGTTCGGGAGAGGGTGAGAATAAATCCTAAGAGGTTCATTCGAAGGTTGGCCAAAGACATGGATGTGAGCAACACAACGATGAGGACCATCATCAAAACTGATCTCAAGTTGTCCCCCT
>JARUHE010317446.1:0-11632 GCA_031471125.1 Archaeomysis grebnitzkii | reverse complement strand
AAACTTATATTTAAAATAAACTTCCAACAAAAAAATGTTGTGGATAGTTAGGAAAGGTTTCAGTGGCTTGATTACCTTATATTTAAAATAAACTTATTTAAAATAAACTTATATTTAAAATAAACTTCCAACAAAAATGTTGTGGATAGTTAGGAAAGGTTTCAGTGGCTTGATTACCTTATATTTAAAATAAACTTATATTTAAAATAAACTTCCAACAAAAAAATGTTGTGGATAGTTAGGAAAGGTTTCAGTGGCTTGATTACCTATGGAATCTGGAACTCTACCCGAGGTTCACTTTGGGAGACGCTGGCTCAAGGAGTTGCCAACTAGTGTTCGCATTCTTTACATATTTTAGTTATTAATTGTAATCATATTTATTATATAAAACATTCGCAACTTTGGTAATTCATTTACATTTTAAAAGATTATTTGTAAACATGTTTATTTCAAGTCTTTGCCCTCCATAATACAGACATTTTAATATTTATAGATATATAATTTTATATATTATTATTTAATTATCAGAATACATGCATATATAAGTAATAATATATACTAATGTTATACACTGGCATAATAAACATCTCATTTATGATTTTTGAAGAAGAGATGTATCGAAACAACCATATGTAAATTGTAATATTTATATTGTTATAACTGGTATCAAGTAAATTCTAATATGGCGTCTTAGTATGTTATTGACATATTCTGTTAAAGAAAATGTGTGATTTTTTTCTAATTACTTATTCTAAAAACAAAATTCCATCAAGCTTTAAGTGAGTAAAGTGTGAACAAACGTTATGTATATTTCATATCTAATTTTAGTTATAAAATAATACGAGTAACAAGTGTTTTTATGTTTTAAGTGGAATACCCTACAGTTCATACCCATAATATACATTAAAGCCTCGCATTTTTGTTTAGTGTATTCTTTAAATTGTTTATATTTTAGTAAGTATCACACAAATTTAATATGTGCACGTTCAAAATATTGTTTTTAATTTGGATCTGTATTTGTGTTGCATTGAAATCTTCAAAATTTATTATGAAATCGTGAGAATCGGGTCAATATCGAAGATGATGAACATTCATTTTCGAAACTATAAACCAAAGAATATAAAACTTTTATTAATAAGCTTGAAATAAATATTTGTTAAAAGTTCATTATAAAAACATTATGTTTATTAAAAATACTTGGTCTTATAAAAACATTATGTTTATTAAAAATACTTGGTCTTATAAAAACATTATGTTTATTAAAAACACTTGGTATTATAAAAACATTATGTTTATTAAAAAACTTGGTATTATGAAAAAAATGTTTTCTTTTCTGACATTAAATATTTTAAAGATTACATTTTGGATAGCAGAAATGTTTAGAAATGAATCTAGTTCAATATTATTTTAAGTTTTAAATCTAATTTTAATTTGTTATATCCTCATAATTTTATAGAATACTTCTGTTTTTTCAAAATAAAATGTATTTCTAGGCTGATGAATTGAACAATATCATTGACAATATAAAGTTTTGACCTCAAATGTCAACAAAATTTCACATTTGTTGCACAAAATTTACAACCATTCATAGTTTACTCTTCAAACTACATGAAAAATGTAGCAAAATGAATTATTTCACAAATGTTCAATAAAATATTTACATTAATCATGAAATTTTTTTAGTTTTGTTAATTCAAATGACATCAAAATTGTTTTGTTTTTTTCAAACACAACTAATATGTTTTTTACAATTAGTTAATACAATTAATACACTTTGACAAAGCAATATAAGATGTGAACATTTCAACAATAATCTCAACATACATTTACTTACATAATTGTTTAAACAATGATGTGTAAATTAAAATCTTTAGAAAAAATATTTATTTCAATTCTGTATACCCAGGAGTGTAGATAAAACTATTGGCACTGTCGTTCTCATTTAAACTCCGATAATATGATCAAAGTATGTTAATATGAACTAACTTTATTTATAATTTTTCTCTTTTGCATCAAACTACAATTTCCACTGAATTTAAATCAAATTTTATATGTATTCTTCATTCATAAACTTATGTCATGTATTTAGGTGTTGTCCACTCCAATAGTAATTCCTATGGAACATGTGGCAGACATAGCTGAAAAGTATTGTCCTGTATATTCATGGTCAGATTGACTTTGAAAAATGTTAAATGAAAATAATTTTCTTGTTTTTAATTTCACTGTAATAACTTTTCTGGCAGATATGATAAATATGTTGAAACATATACAGTAGTTTGTAGAAATTTATCAATTAAGGTGGTTAATTTACATAAGCTCTCATATAAACTGTTTTGACTTATCAATCAATATATTTTACAGCAGTTTTTGTATTAAGAAAAATTCCCTTTTTTAATATCAAATTGTTATAGCTTTCATAATATATTTTAAATGCTTAATATCATATCACATATCATATTGCTACCATGTGATATGATTTTGAATGAATCACAAGAAATTTGATTGAATCAACAAAAAGTTAGTCCACTTGATGATGTTAATTTTGACTAACTTGGACAAAAAAGTTAGTCAACTGTTTTCAATGTACAGGCAAATGCTAGCTAATAGAATAAGCTCACTACTTAAATCGAATAATTTCAATATAGTTTTCAGTTTAAGCTCACATAGTTTTTATAATTGTATGTTCATAGTTTTTTTTATAGTTTTATGTTAATAGTTGTGAGAGGTGTCCAAACCTTCAGATGCTCAGGTGTTTGGTTTTAATCTAATTTTTCCTGTAGTTTGAAGAGCGAGCTCTGAAGGAAGTAGTTGAAGAATCAGTTTCCTGTAAATAAGTATTTGAAGTTAATTTTCACTTGTATCATAGTTATTAATATGAATGTTTCTTTCAGATGATGTGGTTACTACTCGTAGTAACCACACTGTTACCGATGTGATGACTCTGCTGTATCATGGCCCAGGAGTTCCTACCCTTATGTGATGTGCTCTTCAACATCATCTCCCTGGCATCATACTTCTGTGATGTGGTGTTCGATGTGGTCACCATCTATACATTGTATGCTCAAGATGACATTGTTTGGTTCAGCGTTGCTCTGAGCTGTGTTCTCATCTCCCTTTTTGCCAGTCAAATTTGTTCCTTTGTTTGGTATGTGACCAAAGTACAAAGAGGACAAGCACCGAAGGATTGCCATATAGGATTGATAGTTATTCTGCATGTTCTGCAGGGTGGCGTTTTGTTTAGGTACTTTAAATTATTTATTCCAGTTGACTTGAGGCACGTCAAAAATGAAGTTCGTGATCTGTGTATGTTAAGACTAGTCCATGCATTTTGTGAAGCTGCTCCAATGTTGCTGATACAACTCTACCTCATTTGGCTTAAGACTTCTCTCTCTCAACTGACCGATTTGAACATTGTCTCCACTGCCTTGTCTTTGTTCAGCGTTTGCTGGGCCCTGGCATCATTCAATAAAAATGTTCGAAGGCACAATGTTCATCGATTGATATTAACATGGCTGGGTGTCATTTTCCAATTTGTTTGGCGTCTCGGCACAATTACTTCCAGATCTCTCGCTCTGACAGTCTATGCCACCATCTATGGCTATTGGGTTTTCCTTGTTATTGCTTTACATTGGGTTTCTATGTTTCTTTGGTTAATTTCTCCTAAGAATGTGTTCCATGGAGAAAAGATGCCCGTTGTCAAGAAAGTTGCATTTTCTATGTTAATTGCTTTTTGTTATATATTTTGTTACATTAATTTACAAGAAATCAAAGCTCGTCAAAAAATGGTTTTGTTCTATTGCACCATGCTTTTGGAAAATACTTTGCTCATATCTGTTTGGTTGGGTGGACTACGAACCTCTCCGTGGTATCAACACCCGGTTACTGCATTGGTGTTCTTAACCTTTTTATTAGGAATTTTATTTATGGCCTTGTATTATAGACATTTCCATGTGAAGAGGCTTAAACATAGTTATTCTATACCTACTCCTGTTGCTGTTTATTCATGCACAAGTAAGTGTTTTTATTTTCATTATAGTTTAGTGATTAAATAGTAGAGTCATGTTATAGCTACTAACAATATCATTTTTTTTAATATGTAAATTCTTGAAAAAACAAGTCTTATTTGAATTATTTTAGGAAAACAATTTATGTCTTTTCTTAATTTTGCTTCTACAATAACTTATTATTTTTATTTTCAGGTTGTCAACTTGGACAATGTACAGACAAAGCTCACAGAATGCCTTATCCCTATTACTTGAATGAACTGTCAGCAAGTGACAACAGCACAATTGCTTCAAATGTTCATGTAAATGCCAAAGTGAATAATACTGGGGAATCAAGGATGCGGATGTTGCAGCGCAATGAAGCATCTGGTATTCCTGGTGTATTTAACTGTAAATTTAATCCAGGTATAAAAAGGAAGAAAAAGAAACCGACTAGTTTTGTACCACCTCCAGCTCCTGTAATAACTACCCTAGTTCCAAATAATGTCTCTAATAATGGTAGAATGATTCCCTTTTGGAAAAGACCATTACCACAATCAGTTAACAGTGATCATGAAGGTAGTGTTGGATCAAGAGTTAATATTCAACAGAAACTGCAAGAGAAAAAACAGCAACAAATAGCAGAACTGCGTCAAATTGAAGAAGAAATCAGATCCGGTAAATTGAAGCGGCCTCAACCGAGTGATATTTCAGAATCCGGAACATTGAGACAGCCAATTCCAAGAGCCAAAAAACAACCCTGGTTAAGACCTGAACCTCTACAATACCAATATGAAATAAATGATTCAAATAGTGGTACTGGAAACACGATGAACAGTGGAAGTGGTAATGGTGGTACAGGCAATGGAAGTAACAATAGCACTAGCAATGGAGGAACTGCCTTGATACCAACTTCAAGGAAACCACGATCTCAAACGCCAGAAATACTCCTTGCACCACATTATTTGGAGAACACTAGAATATACTACGAGTATCAAGATCCACGATGGAAATATGGAAACAACTATCATTTGCCTTCAGATGATATGAGTGGCTCTAGCCATTCTAAACATTCAACTCGTAGAAGAAATAGAAAATCTGATAAAACAAATGAAAGTAGAGATAAAGTTTTCTATAAATCTTACAGAATTCCATCAGATCTAGACAGCCAAATATCTTTACCTCGTTCTTACACTTTGCCAAGAGAATTCAGATATTATAGACGACCTAAGTCAAGAAAAACTGTGAGAACAGATCACTTCTTAACATCAACAAACTCTAGTGATGGTAAAATATATATTTTATTTTCCAATTTAACAAGATTTTTTTATGTTTATACAACATTATGTCCTATCCTCAATTATTCATTAAAACATTCTTAATTTAGCAGACTGTACAACACAAATGTTACAATACATTTATCGGGGTCTTGGAGAAATTCTAATTCACATTAATACAGTTTTTAAAGTCGTATAAATCAAATAACTTTTATATTCTTTAGCTATTTTTGTCTAGCAAGTGAAACGAAGTTCTACATAAAAGGAGCATTTACGATCTCGTCGGCAGTGTTGTATAGACAATAACTTAAATGCTTGTATATCTATTAATTTGAAATTTCATTTTGCATTTGGTTGATTATTCTTTTTAATATATTCATTAAAGTTTTTTGTTATTTCATATCTATATAATTAAGTTTAAATTTTTTTTTTTGCATATTTTAGTTTTATGTATGCATTGTTTCTAAGAATAATTTTTGATTAAATGGTGTTTCCCACTCTGCAACACCCTTTTTTGTTGACATTTCTGATTGTAGACTTGAATAACATCTTCATTCATTTTATGGTTGCCTTAAAAACCAATGTTTCTTAATGTGAATTTTTTATTAAAGATTTTGTTTTCACTTTTCATTGAAACATAACATTCCATTTTTTGGATACTTGTGAAAATGCCTTTGTTAAATTTTCATTGTAAAAATTGGAAAACAGAAAGATTTTATATGTTAAATAATGTTACAATCCCAACATTTTAGGGCTTGAATTTCTTTCATCATCAAAAATAATTCGAGAAGTTAATCAAAACTTTGATCTATCTGTGTTTTCAACGAAGTTCACAGAAGCATATTTAATTGAGCCTGTATTTAAAGAAAAGTTTACTAAATGTTAGAAATGTTGAATAATTAGTTTTTAATTATTTATAAGTAACTGTGTAGTTTTTGAATCTGAAAGTTTACTTTATTCCATGTTCATTCAAGAAATAAATAATATTTTAATAATATTTAAACAATAATAAATATATTTAACATCTTTTAATATTAATAATATATTTTAATATTCAAATAGTAATAAATATATTTAATATATTTTAATGTCTTCATTCAAGACAAGTTAATATCAACAAAATATTTTAATAATAATGAATGTATTTAATATTTAATATATTTTAATTTCTTTCTACAGAACAAATTAATATCAAAACAATATTTTAATATTTTAGTAGTAATAAATATATTTAATATGTTTTAATGTCTTTGTTCAGAACAAATTAATATCACAAGAATATTTTAACATTTTAATAATAATACATATATTTAATATATTTGAATGTTTTCATTCAAAACAATTTAATATCAACAAAAAATTTTAATAATAATAAATATTTTAACTTATTTGAATGTTTTCATTCAAAACAAATTAATATCAACAAAATATTTTAATAATAATAAATGCTTTAACATATTTTAATGTCTTCAATGAAAACAAATTAATATCAAACAAATATTGTAATATCAAACACACAAATTCGCGAGGATAAGTTTATTTCCAAATATGACGAGGGTATCAGATGATACCGAAATATTTGGAAATAAACTTATCCTCGCGAATTGATGTGTTTGATTTTAACAAGAAACTAGAAAGTTTTTCAACAATAAATATTTTAATGTTTTCATTCAGAACAATTGTTTATTAATAATATGTTTTAATCTCAGGCGATGTTGACTCATGCGATGAAGGAGACTTGACCGATTCCGAGAGGCTTAACAACGCCCTGCATTTCCACCACAACCATCACTACCACCACCACCACCACAACTTCCACCACAATCATGGCCTAGGCACCACATCGCCCCCCGCCCCTCCACCTCCGCTCAAAACTCGTATGCATTCGCCATTCCACCGGAATGTGTCGAACACTCACGAGACCAAGTTGTAAAAATCATTTTATTTGTACCTGAAACATTTCTGCAAAATATTTTGCTTCATTCAGTGATGTGGAGATGATATTATAATCAATGGACTCCAATTACTCTTTTGGATTTGAGTATATTGTTAATTTGATATGGTGCAATAAAATAGTTTTATAATTAGTTCTTTATGAAGTAATTTCAGTTATTAATTTTCTACGAAAGGTACAAAATATTACTTTTCATTTGTGTATATTTTATTATTTAAATTCAATAAGTATTATCAAATGTTTATTTATATCTTTATGCTAAGAAATGAAATTTTTAAACTTGATAAGTTTGAAATAAATTAAGAGGACTTATTATGTTATTAAACTAAATATAATAAAGTTTTATTTTCATTAAAATTGTAATATTTTATTCATGTGCTAAAATTATGATCAGCTGTTTTACATTTATTGTGTGCCTGTGTTTTTTAATTATAAATAACAGTCGTATGTATATACTTTTTAAAATATGATCTGTATACTAAACTTATTTATGTTAATATAGATTTTTTATATTCTAAATGTAAGTTAATTTTGTTAAATGTAATACTTGAATTTATATGTACAAATTTTTATTAATAAATACTGTTCTAATTGATTTTTTACTCAAAGTTAGAACATATTTAGCATGATATCTATCTTGCGAAAAAAATATTTTTGAAAAATAAATATAATTTTAAAACTAAATATGCTAGTTGGTTCGTTATATGTAAGCTGGGATCCAAACTGACATTGTAGCCATATTCACATTAAGGATCAAATGTATTTTTATATAACCTTGTTTGAAGTCCACCGATGCTTCATTTCAAAGCTACATAACTGAACCATAGAACTAAAAAAATAGTTCTTAACAATCTTTAAATGGACTTTGTATAACTCCTGAGATCTGGGCTTCAGCTTTGCCCGGTTTTCAATCCGCTGTCCGGTCCACAGGTAACATATTTACATTAGTTATCCCTTGAAACATTTTCTGTATAAATGTCTACAAAGAAAACCTATAGCTGGTTTTGTAACGATGGCTAATCACTTTGTTCTACCGAACATTTTATGTTTATTTTTTTACAAAGTTATATGGTTAATAAGACAACTGTCATCTGTTAATAACTAGTAAATTTGTTAATCAGGAATATATCGGGTTAAATTGAGATAGGAATTTTTATTATTATTAACAGTTGTCTTATTAACCATATAACTGTAAAACATAAACATAAAAAGTTCGGTAGAACAAAGTGATTAGCCATCGTTACAAAACCAGCTATAGGTTTTCTATGTAGACATTCATACAGAAAATGTTTCAAGGGATATCTAATGTAAATATGTTACCTGTGAACCGGACCGCGGGTTGAAAACCGGAGAAAACTAAAGTGCGGATCTCAGGAGTTCTACTGTAATACAATTTCCGGTATTAATAATACACTGATGACCAAACGTCTTAAAAAATGAAGTAATTATTTAAGTTGACATAAGTTGACATATGTGACAGATGTTATTAGACTGTTCTAGAGACCATAATGTAGACCATAATGTAGACCATAATGTAGACTATAATGTAGACTATAATGTAGACTATAATGTAGACTATAATGTAGACTGTAATGTAGACCATAACGTAGACTATAATGTAGACCATAACGTAGACTATAATGTAGACTATAATGTAGACTATAATGTAGACTGTAAAGTAGACCATAACGTAGACTATAATGTAGACTACAATGTAGACTATAATGTAGACTATAATGTAGACTATAATGTAGACCATAATGTAGACCATAGTGGTAGCACAAACTCAGATGAAGACAAAAGTAATTTCAAAATTTTGTGACATCGTTTTTACGAACCTTAAACCATTCAAACAACAAACTTTGAGCGGTTGATAAAGTGTCAGTGAGAATACGTCCATCACATATGGATAGACATTAGCACAAGTGAGGCAACCCACGTTCAAATAACATAGAGCTTAACTTACTTGTGTTATTGTTGATTCATATACATTCTCAACACTGTAAAACAGATCAGGAAGAACAGAAGAATCTCTTATATCTTACAAGATCTTGTAAGATATTTTATGATATTTCAAGATCTAGCAAACTATTCCACTCAATAATCGCAAACCCCTGGAAACCAACCCCACCCACTCATTGGCCACCCAACCTCACCCACTTTTTAACCACCCCACCCACCTAATCACCACCCAACCCCACCCACCCCACTCAACCCTACCCACAAGCCACCACCCACTCCTACCCACAAACCACCACCCACCCCACCCAACCCCACCCACAAACCACCACCCACCTATTAACAGGCGTCTTGGGACAAAGTGGCCAACAGCAAGGCCAGCAGCAACATGGGGGTCCCTTCCACGGCAGAATAGCGCCTCGATTCTTCAACACGAACTGCATCTCACCTCCGAAATAAGACACGGTCATTTTGAAGAAGTGCCACATGCACATGGCGAACCACAGGGCGGCCACTGCGTCTAACACGGAGTTCGCCTTCTGGAACAGGATGCCGAGGTAGCTGCATAGGCCTAACATCTGAGGAAGGGTTGTCGTGTTATTATTATTGTTATTATTGTTGTTGGGGTTGTTGTATTATTATTATTGTTATTATTATTATTATTATTGATTTTATTATCATTATTGACTTTATGATTGTTATTGATTTTAATTGTGTTATTATTTTATTATTATTATTGATTTTATTTAAGTTATTATTATTATTTTTATTATTATTGTTATTGTTATCATTGTTATTATTATGGTGATTGTTATTAGTAATATTATTTGTGTTAATATTATTATTGATTTTATTTGTGTTATTATTATTATTGATTGTATTTATGTTATTATTTTATTTATTGTTATCATTGTTGTTATTACTATTAGTATTATTGATTTTATTTATGTTAGTATTATTATTAATTTTATTTGTATTATTATTATTATTATTGATTTTATTTATGTTATTATTATTATTGATTTTATTTATGTTATTATTGTTATTGATTTTATTTATGTTAGCATTATTTTTGATTTTATTTGTGTTATTATTATTATTGATTTTATTTATGTCATTATTGTTGTTATTGTTATTATTTTTTTTATTTTTTTATTATTATTGTTATTGTTATCATTGTTGTTATTATTGTGATTGTTATTATTTTTTTTATTTTTTTATTATTATTGTTATTGTTATCATTGTTGTTATTTTTTTTATTTTTTTATTATTATTGTTATTGTTATCATTGTTGTTATTATTGTGATTGTTATTATTGCTTTTTTATTATTATTCTTATTATTATCATTGTTGTATTACTTTAATAACAGTATTATTGTTATTATTACTATTATTATTATTATCGTTACTGTGATTATTATTATAATTATTATTAATATTCTCATTATTGTTATTATTGTGATTATTATCGTCGTTCATATTATCATTCTCGTTGTTATCGTTATTACCATTTATAAACATCTTTTTAATGACTGATAGTTTTTTAGATTTTTAATAGTTAGTTATTTTCATCCGGTTCCAATGGACTAGGGTATGGGTGCAGTTTTTATATTCACTGCCAGGTTTGAATAAATGTGTAATAATCATGTAGTGAATAGATTATACATAGTTAACACATAATTATACATAACATAATATTATCAATTGCATAATTATACATACAGTACTTATAAATATTTTTAGCACGAAAGTTGTGCATATGTATTGCGGTTAAGAATGTAAATTGCTCTTTGGTAATGGATTTGTGACGCGAACCATGCCATACTGAGAATATATTTGGGTAAAACCAATTTACATTCTTAACCGCAATACAGTACTTATATATAGCATAACAATATCAATTGCAAATAAAATGAATAAAAAAAATAAAATAAAAAAGTATTCAACACTAACCGGGTACACACTGATCACCAAACACGTGGCACTTTTATGTCTCTTGTGATGATGGTTGAGGACGTAACGCAACGTGTCGATGAATAAAAACACCAACACGATCATCGCAATCGTGCCTAGGCCTAACAAAAGCCATCCCGATGTGCCAAGAACTGAAAAAAAATGTTTTTTTTAAATTTTTTTTAAATATTTTTTAATTTTTTGTAAATATTTTTTTTTTTAAATATTTTTTTATTTTTTTTAAATATTTTTTTTATTTTTTTTTAATATTTCTTTAATTTTTTTAAATATTTTTTTTTTATTTATTTAAATATTTTTTTTATTTTTTTAAAATATTTTTTTTAATTTTTTTTAAATATTTCTTTAATTTTTTTAAATATTTTTTTTTTATTTTTTTAAATATTTTTTTTTATTTTTTTTAAATATTTTTTTTTATTTTTTTTAAATATTTTTTTTTTTTTTTTTTATTTTTTTTTAATATTTCTTTAATTTTTTATAATATTGTT
>JARUHE010317435.1:0-11632 GCA_031471125.1 Archaeomysis grebnitzkii | reverse complement strand
ATCCATGTGACGTCACAGGATAAAAAAGATGCGCGTAGAAAACCTATGCGTCTACCTGGTGTTATTATACCATGATCTGGGATATTTCCTTAATCTGTGGCAACATGATCTTTTACACGATAATTACGGTGCAAAGCAAATACAATGGGGTAATTTCACACGTTTAAGATAATATAAAAGGGAACAATCTTAATGACTAATTAAACCTTTATTTAACCTAATTATGTGATATAATGAATATATCACATCCCTTCCTACAAGTCAAGTTTTTCGGGCGGCTTGCGAACTCCACTAGATCGTCGCAACCCCTCACTGCTTGGAGTGATAGATCTGAATTGTACCTCCGGTTCACTGGCCGGTACTGATAAAGCTTCTTCTATAACTGGTACTATTTCACCGAATGGCTCCTTGTGAACTGCGATTAATCGGTTCAAATCGTTCTAAAGAGGTACACTTTTTGATCCAACGATGTTTGCACGGTTGGAAATACTACTGGTAGCATAGATACCAACCTAAACGTGATATCGACCAAACTTTTTTTTTATCTCTGATCAAATTTGTTGATCATAGATCGACTACTTTAACATTTGTCAAACGACAAGAAAGTTTACATTTTAAAATTGTGTTTCGAATTCTAAATACTGATTATTCAAATTTCTCACCAGGACTACAGAGGCGAAACATAGATGCTCAGTACATAGAGTTTTGCCCTTAAATACAATCCTCAACAACACAACAATTTTCACGAAAAGTCTGATATTGCCTATCCATTAATGTAGTAGAGTCTCCAGTGCTTCAACATAGAGGAACAAGAATTTCTAAACTCCAGTTAGTTTACCCCATGATTGTTTTGTATCTTTTGTTGTGGTAAACTATTGTATCATGTTATTTCCGCCAATCAGAGATGCAAATGAAATTTAAATTTTCAAGTTTGAAAATTGTTATGTAGTTTATGTTAAATTATAAATTTAAATTATTAATTTTAGATTTTAATAATGGTGAACAAATATGAACGAACATAAAAATATATCCGGACCTTACAGAGCTACAAAATTGGTTTGTTTTCAAAATTTCTTATTTAAGATTTTTATAATTTACTTCATCAGTTCATGCAGCAGGCTGTTGCTTCAATTTATGACAGTGTGTAGTTCTAAGCAAATAATTTTAACTCACAATCATATTTTCAAAAATTACAGCAATCTACTAGCTTTAACAGTTTCGCGATGGGCAGGGTGATATTCTTGGCAAAAATTAATTGTTAAGCGTTTTTATTTCTAATGGTTTTGGAAATTTTTGAATTTTGGCCAAGTGGTTAAAATATAATACATAATTCTAAGAGATGGTGACCAGTGTGTAAAAAGAGTGCCAAAAATTGGAATATTCCGACAATTTATATTTTGGCATGAATTTCCATTTTGGCGAAAATAATGTCACTAGAGATGTTTTCTCAAAGTTCAAATTACAACAAATCTGGGAAAGATTAAAATAATAAATAAACATACCCAAGTTGCTGAAGATTTTATAACACAACCTTTCTCAAACGAAGTACACTAAAAGCATTATATATACCTCTACTCTCACCAGGCTCTACAATCAATTTATATTGTAAAACCCCACCTGGAATAGGATCGGAATTTGAAAGAGGTTTGTTAAACTTCAATAAAAATGTTTTTTCGCTTTTTTTTCTAATTTGATAATTCCAATTGATAGAGGAGAGTCTATTTCCAATTGTTAAATAAAATTTAACATAAAAGAAAGACTCTAAATACAATAGAATCCCTGGAATGACAGCTAAAGCAATGCCCTGACAGAAACCGCGGTTGAAAATACGACTGAAGTTAAATTGCATCACTTTATGACAAATGACTACTGGCTAGGCCTAATATTTGTTAAAACAACATTACAGGCTAACAAGTCTTGAATAGGCCTCTACTGTTTTATAATTTCACAATTTTTTTTGTTTAATTGTGTACACTTTTCTATCAATAAAAAAGTGTATAGTCCATAGGCTATACGAACATTTTCATAAAAAAAACAATATTGATGTCCTAAATATTCATAAAAATGCTTTAAATATTATATAAATGCACCTGTTGTAACGGTCATTTCCTGGCACAACTGGATTGTCATTAGTGTTGACCCTATCACATATTTTATGTACTGAAATACTGAAATAAACACCAGCATATTTAACATTATATAATAATTAAAAAAACATGTCCCATTATTACAGTCATTGATCAACATTTTGAAACGGTACAATAAATAATTCCTTAATAAAACATACGCCAGCTGATTGCTCGTCGTAAGTCTACCAATGGTTGCTCAGAAAGACTTATTGGGGAACAAATTCCAAATTTAAAATCTAAATGAAACAATAAATACTTAGACAAAATATTTTTTGAAAGCGCTACTGTAATTTGTTACTATGATTATCACAGATTTTGTGGAAAAAATTATCTAATTCGTGTTTACTGTATTGTAATGGAACATTTTTAAGAAACATTTAAAATTCTAGACTAGACATTACACATAATTTGGAATAATGGTGATCAAACAGAAAGGTGTGTTTTTGTTTGAAGTGATTGGTTCTGCATTATCGATTATTACAATAACAATTATAAGAAATAACGTCCACTCGTACACAATTTTAAGCGTTAGAACATGCTCGTCTTCTGAAGACTTCTAACTTCTTGACCACCAAATCCAATCTAGCAACATTTTTACATTTTGGCAACGTAAAAATGGTAACATCTTTAAGAAACGAGTGATCAAATATTTTTTTTAGTTTTTGACGAGCATTTTGGTGAAAGACAGTACAATAATAGTTCTCTTATGCTTGCCTGCCTTATGCCAGGGTGTTAATCAACAGCTATTTTATGATATTTATCCTCGACTCAAATTTTTTTGAAAATACCCGAAAGTTTTATATTTATTTTGAATAAACAAATACTGAACATATATTTACTATCTATTTTACATGTAATTCAATTACTGTTATAAAATAATATATGCCCTAATCACTTCTCTTTTTTAACTAAAACCTCTTTGCCACACTTGTCACTTAATAACCTTTTGGTTTTGGCTAGATTTGACTGTTTGAATCAATTGTCAATTAAGAATGTTTCATAAATAAGCTTCATGGTCTTTCACAAAACATACTTAACTTTAAAACAACAATGTTTACTTATTACTTACTAATTAAATTTTATAATTCATTAACTACTGATCATAGCACAAGATTATCACAATATTGTTAAAAAATTTATATTTTCCAGATGCTGCAGTTTGTGCGGGAGAAGAAAACGGTCTTTCCCTTTGAGGATATGGCACCAATCAGTGGAGATCGTATCAGCTTGGTCGCATCCGCGCATAAATTTGGACTTGTTTTTGTGGGACACAAAACGATCTTCAAAGGTTTGTGATGTATTTATTTTATAAATTCAATTAATCTGTAATCTAGGTTTTTGTTTTTTAGTGAAACCATTTGTTACCTCTGGTTGATGGATGCCCTATTATATCCAGATTTTTAAATAATTTGTTTTGAATTTTTTTCAATATATGAATAAAAAATTTATGAATGTTCATAATAAAGTATTTGTGACATGGAGAACAATTTTTGATTTGCCAAATCATAATTGTCTTGTTTTTTCTATAGCATATGAGACATCAGCAGCTCTAAATGAGAACACAGATGGTAGTTTAACAACAATAAACACTGGGTATGAAATTACACACATTTCCACCAGCTGTGATGGATTAACGTTGCTTGTCGTTGCGATAATTCAAGATTGTCCGCATTCCTTATTCTATGATGTTCGATCTTTCAATCAAAAGGTCAGTATGTTAATGTTGATAGATTTCTATTGTAATTCCAATTAATTTTTATAATGCAGATAATTTTTTTAACTGCATTGCATTTGTTTTGAATAATATTGTTAGCTCAAAGTCACTAATCATTCAATGAATTTGTTAAGTGGTGACTGATGAAATATTTAGTTATGTTCTAAAATAGTAAATTTCATTTAAATTTCAGGGTGTAAATGTGATTCCGTTTTTCAACACGCCTTTAAGTACGTCAATTGGGGCGAGAATAATGGCTATTTCCTGGAACCCAACGGATCCAGCTTGTACTGCCATAGCAACCAGTGTGGGGGACATCACTATTCTGACCTTAAAAGAGAATGCTATTGACATCAATAGCAAGAAAGGAGTTAATGCAAGGTGAGTACAGTGATTATTCTTTTTTGACTCTTAGCATTAGAAGTCGGTTATACACTGCCGGTTGTATGTTCATTTATTTCCCCATCAGGGTTCACTACTGTATGGAAGATAATTTTTTCCATGGTTTTCTTTGTCATTCATTTTTATCGAGCATTCCGTTAGGAAAAAGCTCTATATAGGTTTTATTTTTCCTTCGTCGTCTGCACCTGAAAATCAATTAGTGTTTAACAATTTTGTTTTAACAGTTACTGAGATCTTCCATAAACAAAAGTTGTTTGTCTTGACTGTCCAGTCAATATTGTTATAAATATTTTTTTTTAAATTAACCAAAAAAAATATATTTATGGTGTTGTAGCCAAAAAACATGATTTGTGGAAATAGCCTAATTTTCACCTAAAAATAAAAGTTTTAATTTATTTAAAGAGTTATATAAAATTTTGTTGAAGAAAAGTTGTTTATGATGACCATCTAACCAATACGATCAAAAGTATTATTTTTTCAAAGTATAACAATTACGGAGTTATAACCAAAAAAAACTCAATTTTTAACTTTGAATAGTTACAAATAATTTTGTTAAAGAAAAGTTGTTTATTATAACCATCCAATCAAAATTGCCAAGAGTGTCTTTTTATGAAAAACCCACCTTAAAAAAGTTAGTCAAAAGCAGAGTTTTTGGACTCTGAAAAAATTTCAGCAAAAGTTTAAAGTTTTTTATTTGAAGAGTTACAGAAAATTTTAATGAACAAAAGTTGTTTATAATGACCATCTAACAAACATTACCAGGAAATTTTTTTTTCATAAAACAAATATTTATTGAATTATAGCATGCGAGATTGTAGGTCATCTGTGGCTAGTTCTTGATGTAATAACTCATGCTTTTAATGAGAATCCCAACTAATTGTTTTGTCAGTCATGATATATAAATCTTGATGCTGTTTTTCAGTGCTTTAGGCTGGTCTGCAAAGGGCAAACAATTGACGGCAGGCTGTAAAGATGGCTCGCTCGCCCTGTACAAACCAGACTTGACTCTTGTTCGAGCAGTGAAACCTCCCCCAACAACAAACCCAGGGGTAGTCTTGGACCTCGTCTGGTTTTCTAACACAGAGTTCTTTCTTGTCTATCTACTGGAAGAAGGGCCCTGTGAGTGTTTTGCTTTTTTATTTTCACACAAAAAATTGGCAGTTTTGAAGTTGGTTTAAATTTATTTTTAATGTTAACCTATCAATCTCTGATAGGTTAACCAGACTTCTATACCTGGGATTGCTAACCATAATTCTACAACTAGTCAGTGCTGAATAAATTCAGGATAATAAAAACAACATTAATGATGGAACAACTCGTCAGTGCTGAATAACTTCAGGTTAATAAAAACAACATTAATGATGGAACAACTAGTCAGTGCTGAATAACTTCAGGTTAATAAAAACAACATTAATGATGGAACAACTAGTCAGTGCTGAATAACCCTTGGTTTAAAAAACATCAATGATGGAACAAATTCTGGCCAGTAGAAGGTAATTTAATTCTTAGCTTAGTTCATTTTTGTTCAATGTTTTTCAACATGTAATTTTTTCCAGGCTTGATGTATGTGAATGCTCCAAAGAATGCTGCTGCCAGATATGTCAACTTTTGTGATGTGTGCTACAGCAATGACTGTGAAGCAGATCCAAATTACTACATGACATTCTGTGCTGAATGGTTTGTTGTACAAATTTTTACTTAAAAGTTTATCTTTGAATAAAGACCAAAGAAACTACTTGAAAATGGTCTTTCAATACACAATAGTTTGGAAAGTAGAAAACTTGTAAACATCTTGACTATTATTGTTGATTTTCAAGGATTTATTTCGGTTCGCAATATTCTATTTTATAAATAAGCTAAGAATTAAGATTGATACAAGCAGATGCTATACATTAGTGTTTGTAAAGAAAGAAAAAAAGATTATGAGTTTTATAAATTATAAAAATTCATCATTTTGTGATTTCAAAATTGATGCTTGAGACATATACATTTTCAGGAACCTATTGTTCGTTTTCTCATCTCTCGGTATAGAAATGGCTGTGTTGGGCCGTTCCTCGGACCCTAAAGATTCACTGCCTTGGTGCCAATGGTCGCCGGATGACAGTTCCCGAGCAGAAATGAACATGATCAATGTGACGCAGGAAACATTCCCGATGGGTATGACCATTGATTTCACCTCCTCCAAAAGATTCCAAAATAAAGGTTTGTTTTTTTGTCATTTAATTTAAAAACATTTCCATATTAATGATAATTGAAGTTGAAATTTATTATTATTTTTAGAGACTTCATACATCATTGGGGTGTCAAAGTACATTTAACAGTTTGTCAATGAAAAAAAATCAATCTTAGGCATTAGGCTAAAGTTTTTTTTAAATACATCTGATTCTTTCAAGCTTTCATTAATTTGTTACTTTTCTAAAAACTCGACTTTAACAATATTATAATATATATACAAAATTTTATTTAAAATTAATCTGCCATAGTTGTCAAATAATAGAAGTTTATTTAAAACAAATGAAAGAACAGGAGATTCTAAGGTAAAATGCCGAAAGGACTTTTTTCCCTAAAATTTATACTGTTCTAAATTATAGACATTTAATGAGTTCTTAGACTTCATCAAATTTTGTTTTTAATGTTTAGAGATAATTATGTTGGAAAGAAATGAAAAAAGTGTTAATATCAATCATAATATATATAATTGAATTCAAAAATATGCAATTCTATAAACTTTTTTAACATACAAACACAGCTTTTAATACATATCATTTACTCCTGCTTGTTTGATATCTATTTTATAAGTTTCGAGTGAGTGTGAACTGCCAGGCTCACCCATTATTAGTTCTATAGGCAATAATGCTGTCCAAATACAATAATTCACAACTAACAGTACTGCTTTGTGAATTATGTTACCATTAATTGTAGTTATTGGCATAATTTTTTGTTAGGCTTGCCATAAGTATTACAATTTGTCTTGAAGCGTTATAGAAAATTGTGTTTAACAAAACTTGTTTGTTCTTATTCTCTTCTCAATATTGCGAGAAGTAAAAAAAAATTATCTAGCTCTCACAAGATACCCTCTTTTTTGATATATGCAAAACTAGTGTCACGTAATTGCAATAAATTGGCAATTGTCTTTCAGCTGAAAAGATCGAAGGCCCCTTCCCTGTGATTTATAGTTTGTCTACTGGTGGAGAATTGAACATGTTTCATGTGAATCTCCAAGATCCGGGAACAAAGTCTTTGGTGGTACCTACAGAAAAGATTCCCACCAGTGGTGTAAGAACGAACCAGCAGTACAACAGCTTCCCGCCTCCAATGCCTGTTCCTCAAGCTCCTTTGGCTTCTATGCCAGCCCCTATCAATGTCTCATCTACTCCAGCACCTGCATATTCCTTGAGTAGTGTCCCGGCAGCACCATTCTCCTTGAATACTACTCCAGCATCTGCATATTCCACAAATAATGCCCCAGCACCTGCTTATTCTTCAAGTAATGCCCCAGCAGCACCGGCCTTTTCTTTGAACACTGCTCCGGTCCTAACAAGTAGTTCTCAAATGCCTGATACAGTTAATAAATTAACTACCGCTTCTACAGCATCTTCAAGTTTCTTCAGGTAAATATATGTTTGTTACATTTGATTCAATTGTTTATTTGTTGACTTTTGTTTTAATTCTAATAGAAAAAACGCATATCATATCACTTTATATATTTTGATGAAAGTAGAAATTATTTGTTGCTCTTTAGTTTTTACTTATTGATTACTTTTTGTAAGTTTTTCAACTGAATGATAATTTTAGTTGAATTTTTATTGTAATATTTATGTTCAGTGCTTGCACTTATAAAAATGTGAAAATGTTGCACTTGAGAAAAGAAGTTACCAGTGTAATGAAAGTGTATTAAAAATAAATTATTTGAATATAGTATTTCTCTGAAATTTCACTTGCATTTCATACAAAACTTGTTTTTTACTCAAGTTCTTTCTTTGGGTCAACTTTTTGATACATTTTACAAACATAACCGATACTTAAAATCGAACTATCTCTAATGCACTGGTGTGCATAAAGTTTTTACTTGTCTGTTTTATGGTTCTTGTTGATTCTTACATTGAAAATGAATACCCTATTATGATCAACATCTACATTTAAGGTGAAAGAAAATGTTAATTTTTTTATTGAATTAATGTTGTAGATAATAATTTTATTTCTTTGATTTTATATAAATATTTATTTGTGCCAAACACTAACTTCACATATATTTGATGGCCTCAACCAAAACCAGCCTCCCTCCAGAATAGTCCAAGCAACAATTAATTTAAATAAAGTGTTTGACACATTCTTAAACAAATACATTATCAACATAACAATAGATCACAAATTTCATTTCTGGCAGAACGGCACAAATCGTATACATGCACACCAAATCAAACCAAGATCCTAATGGTGTTCCTCAAGTAGGAGTTATCTCTCCAACATGATTCAAAAATCTCCTCACTGTCCCACAAGATACTATATTTCTCTCCTACACAGACGACCTAGCCATATTGTTAACACATTCAGATTACAAAACAGCCACTTATAATTGACAAAACTATAAACACACTCTGGAAGACTGGCTTCAAAAAACAGAATGTCACCTTCTCCAACCAAAGCCACAATCATTATTTTTTTTGGGGCCAACAGACATCAATCTAATGCTTTTAATCAAACATTTAACACTTAAAGTGATCCTATTCAATTGTCCTTGTAGTATTTGTAGCATTATTTCCATACTTAAATAAAACATTCAAGTTTCTTTTTTTTGACCTGCAGATATCATTTCTATCTCAAGATTCAAGGCTTTTTATTAAAAATGTGTATGGAGATAGCCATATTTTCATATTGCAAGTTTCTTATTTGTTAACGTTCAGTTATCATTGATATCTCAAAAAATACACCATTCCTCTCACAGGTGAGACATTGGTGATCTTTGTCCTCTGGTTTTAGTTTTTGCCGATATCCTATATTCAATAAAAATTATATTTACAGTGGAGCACAGAGTTCGTTTTCATTTGGAGGTGCTTCTACATTCGGAAACAATCTTCTGAAATCTGAAACGTCAGTATCATCTGCACTTTTCACTCCAACCACACCAGCTGTTAACAATGCATCTCTAAGTTTAAATCAGAATCAGCCAAATAGCTCTTCTGCATCTTCTTTTACTTTTTCACTTCCATCTTCAACGACATTGTTTTCGTCGACTCCCAAAGTTATTACGTCTACCATCGCCACCACCGAAGGCTCTCCCGCCAAACCTATTGCAAGTAAGCCCATTGCAGCAATGTCTCTGTTCACCTCAACTCCCAAAGTTGCCCCATCTACTGTGGTTGTCACTCAAGCCGTGTCGACGAAACCCGTTTTGTCGTCAACGTTGCTCACTCAGCCAAAGGGACTTCCAAATAAGTCGGCCGAAGTGAAGAAAATGGTTATGCCCAAACTGACCACCGAGATGAATGCTAATTTACATGCCAAGTTTGTAAATAAAATTCAAGATGAAATAAATCAATTTGAGGTGGAGTTGAGAAAACATTTTAATGAAAATCAAAACAGTTTCAAAATTGGAACAACCGAGGAATCCAAAGCAATCTGCGGAAAATTGAGCATTTCCGAGAAGTGGATTGTAGAAATGCAAAAAACCATGGATGAGCAAAACAACGAAGTGTCCCTCTTGCACAAAGGAATCCTTGAATGTTTCTCTATAATAGAGGAGGGAAATCTGGTGAGTGAGAAGAAAACCAATCCTAGGTTGTTGAACACTCTTGAGGCTAGAAAATTGGATCCATATGCACAAAGCAAGTTGAACGACATCCGCAGTAAATATCAGTACCTTATAGCACAGCTTCAGTGTGCCAATGAAAAACTGGAATGTGATTGGCTCGCCTTCTCTGAAAATAAGAAAAAGAAAAATAAATTGCAGTCCTCAGTTGTGACTGGTGAAAACTTTTACAGATCTATCCTGAATGTGAGTAATGTGCGGCAAAGTTATGACAAAGAACTCGACAAAACTGTTCATAGATTGAGAAAAGTCAACTTAAAAATGTTGACACCCTTGATTTCCACGAACATGAATGACCTTCTCAGCTCTTCAAAAAAGCCGGTCACTGCAGACGTTGATGAGATTGAAAATATTTTAAACAAAACGACGTTGAGTTCACAAACAAAAAATTCTCCCGTTATGAAAATCTCCAGTGCCAAGAAAACAAAATTAAAACATGTTTTGCTTCAACGTAACCACACACCACTGAGGTAAGCTTATTTTGCCATTCGTTCTTGTTTTCATTGAAGAATTAAGATTTCTAGTTGTTTGCTTTTTTATCGAGCTTGTCATAAGGCGAAAGTATTGAACACTACTTCATTTGAAGTTGTTTCTTTTGACATTATCATTAATATATTTTTTTTTTCAAAATTTAATATTTATCAAGTTGTAGTCAAAAAATATTTTTTTACACAAGCATAACATTTTTTAATAATTTTGAAGAGTTACAGAAAATTATATTGCACAAAACCATCATGAGTATTTTTTTAAATTAAAAAACGTAATTTGTTGAGTTATTGCTTTTACACAACAGTTTAAAGTTTTTTATTCGAAGAGTTCCAGAAGGTGTTTTGAAGAAAGGTTATTTATTTATTATGACCTTTTAACTAGCACCACGTTTTTGTGGTACATAAGAATTGGTTCAAGGTCCGTTCTGAAACCCAAATCTGATCGGTTCACCGTGGCCTCAATTTTGCACACTTGAATGATTCATCTAACTCGGAGTAGGTGCCATTTTGGTTTACAATTTGAAATGACTAAAACTCAAAATAAATTCATTTGAAAACTAATGTCACTATTAAGTGAAAACAAAATCATATTGTCCTTTATGTTTCCAAGAGAATTGACCAAATCCAAGTTTCAAAATATTAAGTGCAACAAACTTATATTTATTTTGAAAATTTGATGTCCCCAATATAATTTGCTATTATAGAACTGAAAACTATTCAAATTTCCCTATGTTAGTACTTTCTTGTTAAGTCTTGCTAGAACTGATTAACATAATAAAGAAATATACCAATCACTACAATGGATCTACTGGGAAAGGTTTAATGTTATCAGGTGTAACATTTTTTCATAAATTAATATCTATTAAGATTTTAGCTGACAATGTTTAGTTGAAAATTAGTTCAATATTTTTTCCTTGGCCATAATGTTATCTTTTGCTTTAGCTCTGGTGCTGTATAAATATGTAAAAGAATAAAGAAATTAGTTTTTAAATACATTTTAGTTAAATTTAAATTTATTAGTCAACGGCCTTGGCCACGTTGAAACACCGCTTCCCGTATGATCAGCGAAGTTAAGCAACGTTGGGTCTGG
>JARUHE010317424.1:0-11633 GCA_031471125.1 Archaeomysis grebnitzkii | reverse complement strand
CACACACACACACACACACACACACACACACACACACACACACACACACACACACACACACACACACACACACACCTGTAAGATATAATACTTTATTGTTTGATAACATTTATATATTATATATACCGATCAATATGTATTATAGAGACTCAACAATTGGTTCTACCATTCGATAAATTTGATAAATGTTTCCATTCTCGATGTCAAGTTATAGAATCTCATATCTTTATTTTAGAATAAACCAACAGCCACTTCAACAAAAATAAAATAATTGCAAACATCAACGTATTATTGTATTAAGATAATTACTTAGTACTTAGTCAGGTATTACTGTGTAAATAGTTATGCTAATAATGATACCAAAACAAATATAAATTTTTTAATAAGAAAACGATGATGTTTTTTAAAGTTTTTATCAAAATAAATTCCTTAACATGATGAAATAGTTTTTGTTTCAAAGTATTTTGTGAAGCATTAAAAGGAAATATAAATTAAGGAAACAGTTACAATGCTGACAGATCTGTCCATCCAGGACGAAGGTTAATTGCTTTTATTAAACTGTTGTTATTCCAAACAAGTTTAAACTTTCAAACAATTGGTTTAAACGTCACAATTAGTTTATGTCCTCATACTAAAGTTGATAAGAACCATAAAGACAAAGCTGATGATTAGCAAAGTCTATGCAAATGTAAGTTTGAAAAAACAAATAATTTATTTTTTAAATAATTTTCACTTTAGTCGGTGAGATTTCAACAACTTTTATGAAAAAACTGACATCTTAACTGAAATACATCTCGTTGACCATAATATTAGACGGATGACAAATATTATAGTATTAAAATATTAAATGTTTATAAAAAAATGTTTTTGTTTGTAATAAAATGTTTCAAGTGTTAAGTAGGGATATACAATAAGATTAATAAAATATTTAAATTAAAAAACAATTTATAAATAATATAAAACTTTATAATAAATATATTTTTCTTTTTGAAACTAATCTACTGTGCATGGTATTTAATTTGTATATAGCCTAAATAAACCAAAATATCAAACACATTACTCAATTATTATATTAAGAGTCTAAATATAAATTACATTTCTTAAAGTAAGTAACTATTTTAAAAAAATATCCTCTAGGGCCTAGGCAACATTATTTCAATGGATGAATTCTTATCGAAAAATTTAATTTTTTGGATATCTACCCAAAAATTTTCCTTTATAGCATTTTCTTAACTGTAATCTATTAGATTTGCGTTCTGCTGGATCCAAGAAACCATCTAAGATAATTAGATGTAAATAATTTTCACGTAATTATATTAAAAAAGCGTATATGATAATTTATGATTATTCAATATAATGCAAGAAAATTTAAAGTGATTAATTTAAAAAAAAATAATATAATTTACCATTGACTTTACTAAATGTGGTTTTATCAGAGAGGTTTATTTTATATAACAAAACAAAAAGATAATTTTCAATATATTTGAATCCCTTAATCCTTATTTTTTTTCTGTATAGTAAAAGTGAACGTAATTGTCACTGTTAAAAGACAAGCTTACTTTCGTATTGAAAAAGAAAGAATTTTTTAGAATAAGTTTATTAAAAAAAAACAACGGAAGAAGCAAGTTTTTGAAAATAGACAAGCTTACTTTTGTATGGACAAAAATCAACTAAAATAGCATGCGAAAAACAAAGTCTTGGAAATTAGGAAATAATTTACGAAAAAAAATATTAGAAAAAAAGTATTGGAAAGTAAAATGTGTCTGCTTTAAATCTCTTCATTATAACTAAAACAGAACTAAGATAAAAATGACAGACCGAGAAAGCTGTGTTTGTGGAAGAGGGTTTAATGTAAGATCCAATTATGTTTCATGCGAAACTTGTCGTTTATTGTTCAACTCAAGATATTTCAGAATCAATGAACTTAATTCATTAGAAGAAGAATGACCTTGTTATAATTGTATAAATACCTGACTAGACTAGAAAATCAGGGGAACAATACAATTTTGAGTTATTAATGCAATCCAGCAAGCTACAGCAGATTCCGTTGAAGTTGAAGATGGAGCTGCTACCATTCTATATGATGCTGTACCTGATACCTATATAAAAGACATCTGCACACGGAACGAGCGAAATAAACAACTCTGACATAAGGTTAGGTAATATAAAAGGTTAGAAGAATATCAGTTTGTAACTAGCGTGGCGTGTATAAAAAAGTTTCACACTAGAAGAAAAAAATTTGTTTTATTGCCGAAAAGAAAAGCTTGAAAAAAATTTCCTTGTGGGATTAACCCGAGTTATCAATTTATTTTATTTTGAAACACGGTGGCAAGACGTAGCCCCCTATTAGTACATATATTTATTCCGTCCATGCTGCAAAAACTCTTTGTAAGGTTCAAACAACGGGACAATGTGAAGTATTTGACGCAAAGGTTAGAAAAGTGGAAAAAATGTGATGTAAAGTCACATTAACAACGATAGCGCTAAGGCAAATGGTGTACTGAAATTCTCACCCGAAGTAAAGCAATGTCTGCAAGAAAAACACCCAGCTGGTAAACATGTGAGCAACAATGCCCTAATAAGCAACGCCACTCCTCAATACGTAGAGCCGGTAATTTTTGAAGAAATCAGTAGCGAAATGGTTCAATCAGTTGGGAAAAACATAAAAGGCTCGGGAGCACCAACGCTTATTGATTCAAATGGGTGGAAGCAAATGATATGATGTAAGGCTTACGTAAATTTGTCAGTATAATTAAGTCAAGCAATAGCCGACATGTCAAAGAAAATGTGTAGGGTCTATAGAAGAAATAAATCTAGACACTATGTTTGAATTTAATGCATGCAAGCTAATACCACTTGACAAAAACACTGGAGTAAGACCTATTGAAGTAGGCGAAGGCTTGAGAAGAACCGCAGGAAAACCCGCCATGCGCACAATATAGGACGATGTACATAATACAAGAACATTATTGATGAATGTGATCCTATACTACAACGATGCATTCAACTGGCTACCAAAAAAGGATCCAGCTCTCGGCTATCTTGCTTGCCGATCCAATCACTTGGCTACACTCTCAACAAGCAAGAGTTCCGAAATGACATTTGTCTGCGCTACAATTGGCGTATACCAAAAACACCGGTTATTGTGCTTGTGGAGGTAAGACCGATGTTGACCATACATTCACTTGCAAAAAGGGAGGATACATATTATTGCGGCACAATGCAGTGCTTAATATAGAGGATAAGCTGATAAAAGAAGTATGTCATGACGTAGGACTAGAGCCACAACTTCTACCAACACGAGATGCATTACATCAAAGTACCATTAGCGCAAAAAAAGTTCGATTAGATGTATCAGCAGTGGGCCTATGGAACCCCTACGAACGATCATTCCTTGATATCCACCTCTTTCACCCCAATGCTCCTAGTTCTATTAATAAAAACTTGCGCCAGGAGTACAAGAAGCAAGAAGCATAGAAGAAAAGGATATGCAATGACCGTATTCTGGACATCGAAAAAGTGACTTGCACACCCTTGTTATTCTCCACAGCTGGTGGCATAGGCAAAGAAGGTGAGGCTTACACCATAAGATTCTGGCACAACTAATAGCCGAGAAAATAAATGAAGTCTACTGTCATGTCATTAACTTCGTTATAACTAGAATTAGATTTGAGTTTTTAAAATGCATTATAATCTCTGTAAGAGGAGTGAGAGGTAGACAGGAATTGAAGACTGATGCTGTATCTCAAATCGCGTACAGCCTGATCGTAGAAGATACTAATGATAAATTTATCTGAAAGGCTACAATGAAAGACAGTATTTTTTGTTGATCAACAGCGGGATTTGGCAGTTTTACTATCAAAATTATGTAATTATTATGTACTATTCTTATTGTAAATGTTTTTGTTTTATAAAATAAAATGGATATACTTAGCAAAAGTATATTATAGTTAAGATATGAACAATTTCTAAAACACTGCATTCAATATTAAAAATGGGAAGAAGCTGAATATTAAACACCTCAATACCATCTCTTGAAAAAATATCAAATCCATAACCTTATAAGTCTTGCAAAAATATATAAATAACGCTGGAAACAAAAGAGATATAACTGTAGGCAATGTAACTTTTATAAAGTTGATATATATATATATATGTAATTGTTCTAATTCTCATGTATGGATTTAGTAGACAAGCACCATAAAAGTTAATCATAAAACTTCACATTATTCCTGTTCAATAACAGACATAATAACGAATTATAATTACGTATGTTTATGAGTTCAGGTAAAGCTCATTTGCAGATTTAATCTAAATTAAACTCTGAATATAGTTTATAATTTTTTTAATTCCATTCACTTTCATACCAACAACATGTTTTTGTTGTGTGTTTAATTCCATATTCATTATCTGCTTATTCATTTTTTACATCGAACGTCATTACACAATTCATTAAGATGTAATGATGCTTAGAAGAAAAGGGTAATGAAACTATAAGAAAAACAGTTAATTTTCGAAAAAAAAATATAATTATTCCATAAATAAACTGTTTATTTATGAAAAAATGCTAATTGAACCATAAAAAACAGCTTATTTTTGAAAAATATAAACAAACCATTAAAAAACAATTATTTAAATGGTAATTAAATCATAAAAAACACAGTTTATTTATTTTAAAAAAATAATAATATCATAAGAAATGATAACGAAATCATAGAAATCATAAATGATAATGAAATCATAAAAATGATGAAAAATGATAATGAAATCATAGAAACCATAAATGATAATGAAATCATAAGAATAATGAAAAAAGATAATGAAATCATAGAAACAATAAATGATAATGAAATTATAAAAATCATAAAAAATGATAATGAAATCATAGAAACCATAAATGATAATTAAATTATAAAAATCATAAAAAAATGATAATGAAATCACAGAAACCATAAATGATAATGAAATCATAAAAACCATAAATTATAATGAAATCATAAATATCATAAAAAATGATAATGAAATCATAGAAACCATAAATGATAATGAAATCATAAGAATAATAAAAAAAGATAATGGAATCATAGAAACCATAAATGATAATGAAATCATAAAACTCATAAGAAATTATAATGAAATCATAAGAATAATGAAAAAAGATAATGGAATCATAGAAACCATAAATGATAATAAAAAAATCATAAAAATCATAAAAAAAATGATAATGAAATCATAGAAACCATAAATGATAATGAAATCATAAGTATAATGAAAAAAGATAATGAAATCATAGAAACCATAAACGATAATGAAATCATAAAAATCATAAAAAATGATAATGAAATCATAGAAACCATAAATGATAATGAAATCATAAAAATAATAAAAAGTATTACAACAATAAAATCTTGTTATCGCAGGCAACCAATCACATGAACAAATAATACTTTATTCGTAGCTTGAATAAAACTACTTTATTTGAAAATAATATTCGACTTGATTAGATTAATCTCTTTTAAATGGGATGCATTTCAAGATTAATCTTTTAATTTGATGAAATAATCTCTTATTAAATTGATTAAAAGTTCAATAAAAAGGTAAACAAATAAAGAAATTGGTTTGCGAGCCTTCGAATATTCTTTGATATAATTTTATTCAATATATTTTATTTTTTTAATTTTAGTTTTTATTTATATTTTCATTTTCATTTTTCACAATTAATTATTAAGAGAAAGGTTGTCGAAATGTTAGGTACTGCACAAAACCTTTAGATAAATATAATATAATAATACATCTTATATATATAACCATATCCATTTAAATTTAATCTTATGTCAACCTCTTTATGTTACGACTAAGCTCAGAGAATTAAATAAATTAAACAAAGAGTTAACTCATTAGCTAAAGGCATAAAATAAAATGGTCAATAATTAAATTTAATTAAACCAGTTATATAAAAATTGATTTAAAAAAAAATAAAAAAAAACATTTGTTTTTAGTTTATTCTAAAAGTATTCTTGACTGTTTTTTCCATTATAATGGAATGTTGTTTTTCACAATAGACTTCAAAAGAACGAATTTTTGTTTCATTTAATATCCGATTCTTTTTCTTGTCAAAGAACCTTTTGAACAATTCCATAGGCACTCTGCTTCGCCTCAGGATGATATCAATTGTGTGACACAAAAAAAATTCATGAAATAATTTTTTTCAAACAAGTAATCACGTTCCAATTTTTGCTTTGAGCTTAGCTCATTGTATACATAAATGTATTTAGGTTTGTTCCTTGATAAATGTGGTCATTTGTTGCCTTAAAATGATGTACTCGCTTACTAGAATAGGATATTTAAATCGAACATAGCATAAATGAGGCAACCGACATTCAAATTAAATAAAGCTTACATTATTTATGTTATTTTCGACCAATTCTAATGTACATATAAAGTATTTTAATATTGATGATAATGGTTAATCGGGCGTTATAAGGTTAAATAAGATGATTTCTTTGTTAGTATTTTAATTTATTGTGATTATTTTATTATATTGTTGTCATACCAGTTGTTTAAATTAATGAAAATATAATTGGATCGACAAGAGCACAACTGAGGTAACCTACATTCAAATAACATAGAGTTTACCTCACGTGTGCTATTGTTTAATGTTCTTGGATCTACAATAGCACAATTGAGGTTATTCTCATTCAAATAACATAAATTTTACCTCACTTGCGCTATTGTCTATTGTACTCGGATCAACAATAGCACAAGTGAGGTAACCCACATTCAATTAACTTACCTCACTTGTGCTATTGTCGATTCAAGTATTAACAATAATTTAAAGTGTTCACTAAATCATGTGACAATTGGTTAAAAGTTGATAAATGACTAAAATAATTCTTATTGGGCACAATCCACCAACCAGCATTGATCATTCACCGATCAACACTATTTATTCTCCAATCAGCACCATTCAACATCAACCAGCATCAATCATTCACCAATTAATATTAATCATTCACCAACCATCATTGGTCATTCACCGATCAACACTAATCATTTCACAATCAGCATCAAACAACATCAATCAACATCAACCAACATCAATCATTCACCAATCAACAATAATCATTTCACAATAAGCACCAATCAACATCAATCAACATCAACCAACATCAATCATTCACCAATCAACACTAATGATTTCACAATCAGCACCAATCAACATAAACCAACATCAATCATTCACTACTCAACAGTAATTAGCACCACTCATCATCAACCAACATCACCAATCATTCACCAACCATTCACCAATGATAGACGATCCCAAGATGAGATACCGTTTGGAGTCCAAAACCGAGTTATATCACCATTCGAGAAGAATATCTAACGAAAATCGTAAGTTTTTTAAGATTTATCATTCAGTGAATATTATTGACACTTTTTAAGATTCCCATTTAATGTATATTGTGAAATAAATAAAAATTATATAGTTGTTATTTTATTATTCCATGGGTTAAGATACTCTGGACCAACGATCAGGAGGGATGAAAAGACGTCGGGTACAGTCTAAGCCAAGTACTTCAAGTGCCAGCTGCTCCATATCCAAAGCTCCTTCAACACAAGATCGTCTGAAAAGGAGTTTTCAGCTAGATGCTTGGGGTCTTGATGCTGCTGCTTCCCTATCGTAGATTTTGTAGCAGAATAAGCACTATATCATCTTATGTGCATATCATAGTTCTATAAAAAAGTTATAAACTCTGAGGTGAGATTCCGACTGTGGATATCTTTCTCTGTATATTAGTTTTGTTATTTCATTAACTTTTTTAAATTGATGAAAACATCCAAGGAATATTTGTAAATGGAAACAACTTTTCAGTGGTTTTAAATAGATAAAACCCCATATCTATTATATTTGGCATTGCCAACATATGAGCCTGTTAGGAGTTAACAAAGTTTAATATAGTCGTCTAGGATAATTAAAAATACGCACTGCATAGATGACAGGATATTTTTCAGGAGATGAAATCCACCTAGTCTTGTGGTGATAGGCAGATCAGACTGTAAGACTATTTGAGTTCTTTTTCAGTTATATTGACAAAGTTGCAATATATATTATGTATACAAATTTATATAAGTAAACTTGTAAAGTTATAACATATACTATATATAAAAACTATAAAAGTAAACTTTGCAAGCAAAACGTAAGAAACAATATAAACTAAACGAACAAAGTGCAAAACATGTAGCCTACTCAAAGAGATCAACAGACATATGTTCATTATAATGTCAAATGAATTAATCATGTCTTTTAATCTACTTAAACATAATGAAGTGTATTAGTTGATGTTTGATCCAGTATAATAATCAATTCAAAGACCGATTAATATCACGTTCCTATCACACATAACCAACCACCATCGCTTCAATGATTTCATAATAGAGTTTATTAATTACGCCTATTAATTAATTTAATTAATTAATTTAATTTAATTCTGTTAATTATATTCTATTAATTTCATTCTATTAACTATGTTCTATTAATTTCATTATATTGATTCCGTTCTTCCTATTTAATTTCATTCTATTAATTATATGTTAACAATTTCATTCGATTAATTTCATTCTTTTAATTTCATTCTATTAATTTCATTCTTTTAATTCCTTTCTATTAATTATGTTTTTATAATTTCATTATTTTAATTCTATTCTATTAATCATATTATATTAATTCCATTCTTCTATATAATTCCCTTAATTTCATTCTATTGATTCCATTCTTCTTATTTAATTATATTAATTTCATTCTTCTTATTTAATTCTACTAATTACATTATATTAGTTATATTCTATTAATTTCATTCTATGTTATGTATGTTCAATATAACGATGTGTATAAGTTGTTAAGAAATAATATGTTGATCTCTAAACATTGACCATTGATAAAAAAAAGTCGATTGATCAAACAACATAACACTATGCATAATAATATTTATAATAATATGTACTGTATAACATTTATAATAATGCATTTTATTTAATTTGTTATTTTGAAAACATGACACATAATTGTTTAATTGTTGCATTCTGCTTGTATAGCTTTTAATATACGTGTGATAATTGAGTATAGTCTTCTTCTTCTCTCTTATTCCTACATTTATCTTCTTCCACCTTGCACTCTTAATCAAACAATCCTCTCGTAACTCTTTCCCTGCAGATCTTCCCTTCACCTAGTTTTCCATGTAGGTTTAGGTCTTCCTTTTAAATGCGTATATTAATGTATTATTAAGTTAATGATTAAATTGAGTAACTTACGAAATAATAACTAATGTAAATTAATTTTGCTTTGAGGACAATATTTCTTATATACTAAAATAAACAAAACACAAACAAAAAACTGTTAATATTAAACAGAGTTTTTGAGATGATAAAATAAAGGAGAAATTGAGAAAAAGAAATAAAAAAGTTTCTAGATTTATCAGCAAATATAAAAACTTTAATAATAAAGACATTTATGGTTTTTTTATGTACTCAAATAGAAAAAATTTATCGACATTACATGACCTACATTAATAACAGGAAAGTTTTTTATCTAGATAAATGCAAACATTTTTATAGTTGGATCGAAAATAAATAGCACAATTGAGGTAACGCACATTCAAATAAGGTAGCGCTTACCTCACTTGTGCTATTGTATGGATCGACAATAGCACAAGTTAGACAACCCACATTCAAATAGGATAAAGCTTACCACCTCACTTGTGCTATTATCGATCCAATAATAGATTGTATAATGTTTTTGAAAAAAGTTGTTGCTTATGTTGGTCAGTAAAATGATATATTTAGTATAGCATTGCAAGTTATATTTTCAAAATAAATTATATTACGATGTATTTAACTTAACCTCAATATTTAAATATAGTACGTTATTGCACATTAGAATAAACCCGGAGACAAATACACAGCTATCTATGACCTCTCAATTGTTTTGGTGGTTTGAAGAGCGAACCCTGACAGATGTTGAAAATGTATTTCACATTATGCTCGAAAAAACAAAGACAAGTGTTTACCCGAAAGTGATTTACCATTGCTGTGAACTCTAGTTCAACTGTTGGGTTAAACATTACCTTATTATAAATTTGCCCAAACAAAGATAGGAAAACAATACATGTATTATTTATCATTAGAAAAAAATATAATTAGAATTAAACATATAATGTAAACTTAAAAATCTTCTGATAGGTCTTCATGATGACGAAATGTTTGACCGAACTCCTTACTAATCATTCTTTAGAGTAAAATAAATAAAGATTATCTCTGAAGAACAAAAACATGTATGGTCAAATATGGTTTTTATGCAAATAAGGAAGTGTGCCATAATGATTTTGAGCAAGTATTCTTAATTTAAACCTAAAACTCATCCCTTAAGAACAAAGATATTTAAGTCAAATATATTTTTTATGAAAATAAAAAAATGAACCATTATGGTTTTGAGCAAGTGTTTTTAATTAAAACCTAAAATTCATCCCTTAAAAACAAGGACATGTAGGGTAAGCATACTAAACATCGATCCCCTGTTATATGTCGACCCCTTGATTTAAAAAAACACATTATGTACTAATTATGTAATATTTTGAGCTAATGATTACCCTACATTAGCATTACACCTTTAAGATTATTGATACCAAAGTAAATTTAAATCAGCAAACTACTAACTGAGATATGATCATTTGGATGACGTCGGTCGACTTTACATCCTTGTGCTTAAGTTGTCGACGATTAGTAGTCTTACCTTATCGTCAAATACATTTTCTTAAATAGGTAAGTGAACCATTATGATTTTGAGCAAGTGTTCCTATTTAAAACCTTAAAATTCATCTCTTAAGAACACAGACATGTAAGTCAAATAATTTTTTTATGAAAATAAAGAAGTGAACCATTATGTTTTTGAGCAAGTGTTCTTACTTTAAACCTAAACTCATCTCTTAAGAACAAAGACATGTAAGTCAAATATATTTTTATTCATAAAATTTAAAACAGAGTAAATCATTCCGTTGGAGATTAAAAATAATAATCTCTCCTGTTATTCACAAACAATTTCTTATAGTCAGAATAATTATATCTTAATCTACTTCAGCATTGTTTAGCTCATAGTGTTATGTTTTTTCTTTCACATTAATTACATTGGCTGTTAAATTTGGGTTACAAAATACTAGTTCTATGGAAGATAACCATTTCTTGTTTTTTTGTATTGATCAAATCATTGCTCACTCAAAATCTCCTTTATACTGACAATGATAAATCACTCTTTAGTGAACACTAGTTTATGACTTTGCGGGCTTTTAATGGGGATGGTACAGACGATTTGAAGAGCGAGCCCTTGATGGCTGAGGGCAGTAGTTAAGAATTTCCTTCACATTAATACCCGTAAGTTTTTTTAAGTTCTTTTTGTGTTATTATTATTGTTATTATTATTGACATTATTATTAACAATAAAATTAGTATGTATTTTGTAATGTATTATACTTGAGTCTGCGCAGGCTTGTTCGCGCAGAACACACCAGTCTCAGTACAGCCATGCTACTGGCAAGACGTATTAAAGTTTACTCTTAACATGTCTATTATTACCCGCCTAA